>CAJVPY010000646.1:0-24698 GCA_910591965.1 Dentiscutata erythropus
AATCTTTTTTGATTTATTAATAAAACTGAAATCATCTTTGGCAAATAATAATTAGATAAGCTATATTCTAGTAATTTTATGTTATTAAAAGCATGATGTAAGAAAATTTTTTCTTCAGAGTTAAATTTAATTATTAATAAATAAAGTATTAGAATTGTAAAATAATCAACAAAAAAAAAAAAACATAAAAAATTTTTAGCAAATTTGATTAAATAGTTGAGATGAAATCAGAACAATTAATTTTTTTTAATTTTTAAATTAAAATATCTTAAACAACTAATTAATCAAATTTGCTCAAAATTTTTTTATTTTAATTTTGAAATTATAAAAAATTAAAATAAAAAAAATTTTTTAAATTTGATAAGATAATTGCTGAAATATTTAAGTTTAAAGTCAAAAAAACATTTACATAAAAAAAATTTATCTCTTTTCTATTGACTCCATCCCAGTTGTTGAGAATTTTAATTTAAAAATTTTACTAAAAATAATTTGTCCCTTAGATCTTTTTCTTAGCATCAAACCTATATATTTTTCTTTGTATTTTTAAAAGCAATCAAAATTTCCAATACTCCTCACGTGACAAACCGGCTTTGATTTGATTATCCAATCAACGTTAACGTATCGACATAAATTATTGAAGTATCATCGTATTCCTGCTTTGTCCTCTTGGTCCATTGACTACGAGAGTTTTAAAATAGCTGCATATCGATATCGATTATAAGCTTTTCCAACGTTCATTTTAGCTGAAAA
The DNA here is from genome assembly GCA_910591965.1 of Dentiscutata erythropus. Classification (NCBI taxonomy): domain Eukaryota; kingdom Fungi; phylum Glomeromycota; class Glomeromycetes; order Diversisporales; family Gigasporaceae; genus Dentiscutata; species Dentiscutata erythropus. The sequence goes on from CAJVPY010000646.1 coordinate 751, forward strand.
ATGCCGACCGTAAACGTAGATAAAAATGAACTTTACCAAGCTCTTGGAAAACATTATAGTAAGTGGAGGCGAAGGTCAATAGAAAAGTTTGTAAACTCTAATAATGTTTTCCTATAAAAATGGTTTCATATGATTACTTGTTTTAATTCATTCTTTTTATTCTTAGCCACGGATGAATTTCGTGAATTATGCTTTGAATTCGGAATTGAACTTGAAGAAGACGTATGAATGCTAATTTTTACATTGAATTGATATTTTGTATTGTAATAAATGAAATTAACCTTATTATATTATCTGCTTAAGCTAGACTTCCGAAAAAGAAATGGCTAGTAAAGAAGTTGGAATAGCCAAAGCCGAGGGATTATCGGAACGACCAATTTTAAAGATCGACATCCCTTCTAATAGGTGAACAAATCTAGCATGCAATAAATCGTTCGAACAAATGAATTATAAATTTATAAGAGATTGCATGCTTTATATGGATTATATTAAATGTTTTTAGATATGATCTTCTTTGTCATGAAGGCATTTCGCGTGCTTTACTAATTTTTCAAGAAAAAGCAAATTTTCCATCTTATAAAGTTGTTGAGCCAGCGGATGGACATGTACAAATATTGATAAAGCCTGAAGTGTGTACATTATGGAAGACAATTTTCTAAACTTTAATTTAAATGAGATTTTTGAATTAATATTATTTACTATTATTTATAATTTTTTATTTTTTTTTTACAGACTGCTCAGATAAGGCCTCATGTTGTCGGCACTATTCTTCGGAATATTAAATTCACAGAAAGAAGTTATAATAACTTTATCGATCTGCAAGATAAATTGCACAACAATATTTGCAGGTATAAATGCTCTAAAGTCAAATCAAAAGTAATATGGATTGGGATTTTAATTCATTTTAATATAGAAAACGAACCCTGGTCGCAATTGGAACTCATGATTTTGACACGATTAAAGGACCTTTTACCTATGAGGCTCTTCCACCAAAAGAGATAAAATTTATACCGTTAAACCAGACAAAAGAATTGGATGGGGAAGAATTGATGAATTTTTATACGGTAATTCTTATTTTATTTTTATTAAAGTATTTCAGAATAATATATACTTTATAATATAATATATTTATAAATTACAACTCATAGACCGATAAACATCTCGGAAAATTTCTTCACATAATCCGTGATTCACCTGTTTATCCTGTCATCTATGATGCAAACCGAAAAGTTTGTTCTTTACCACCAATAATTAATGGTGATCATTCAAAGATTACATTGAATACGAAAAATGTATTCATTGAATGTACAGCAACTGATTTGACAAAGGCTAAAATTGTTTTAAACACTGTTGTAACAATGTTTTCTGAGTATTGTGAGCAGCCATTCACGTGAGTTATGAATTATATTTTTATATAACTAAGTTAATTATTATAATATAGCTAAGAAAATTTAATATTTAAAGTGCAGAACCTGTTAAGGTCGTATATCCTGATGGTACTGAACATATTTATCCAGATCTTTCACCTCGCACTATGACAGTTAAAGCTGATTATATTAATGCTTGTACGGGGTTAAGCCTTGAAACTTCAGAAATAGCAACACTCTTAAAACGTATGTCACTTTCGGTTAAAGCTATAAACGAAAAGGCTGAAATGTTGGTTGAAGTTCCACCAACTAGATCAGATGTTTTGCATGCATGTGATATAATGGAAGATGCTGCTATTGCATATGGGTTTAATAATATTCCAAAGACTTTACCAGATTGTGCAACAGTAGGTAAACAATTGCCTATCAACAAATTAAGTGACTTGGTAAGAAGAGAAATAGCGTTGGCAGGTTGGACTGAAGTTTTACCGTTGATTTTGGTGAGTAGTTGAAAAAAAGAAAACAGGTTACATATAATTAGAGTAAATTGATAACCATTTTACAAATTTTAAATAGTGTTCACACGACGAAAATTTCGCATACTTGAACAAAAAAGATGACAATCTTACTGCAGTGAAATTATCAAATCCTAAAACGGCGGAATATCAAGTCGTCCGAACTTCACTCTTGCCAGGTGTATTGAAAACTGTTAGAGAAAACAAAAAACACACATTGCCAATTAAAGTTTTTGAAGTATCCGATGTCGTTTTCAAAGATAATTCCTTTGAAAGGCAAGCAAGAAATGAAAGGCATGTATGTGCAATTTATTGTAATAAAGTGTCTGGATTTGAGGTAAGTTGGTTATTCTTTTTAGATCGTGTGGCACATTTATAGTCACATATAATAATAAATTTTGTTTAATAGTTTATTCATGGACTTCTTAATCGCATTATGGATATGCTTGGTGTGAAACTTGTTTCGGCTTCAGATAACAAAAAAGGATATTTTATAAAGGAATCTGATGGTACATTAGTTTTTTACAAAGAATGATCGATTACTGCATCATCTTATAATTATTTTATGATTAATTTATTATATTTATTATATTCCAATTATATTATCAGATACAACATATTTCCCAAACCGAAGTGCAGATATTTTCCTTCGAAAAGGAGAAGCATCAACATCAGATGTTACAAAAAAAATAGGAAGTTTTGGGATTTTGCATCCCCAAGTACTAGAAAATTTTGAATTAACCTATCCTTGTTCCGCTTTAGAATTTAATCTGGAAGAATTCTATGTTTACTAATAAATGTTACTTTATTCATATTTATTATTAATGAATAATTTACAATATTTATTCGCTAATTCTTAGCTATATGCTATGTTATTATAATTCAGTCGTTATGTTAAAAGATTTAAAATTTGCGCCAATTTTGATTTCATTATCGTTACGAGCATGAGTTGCGTGTTGTTCATGTGATCCCATAATTGAGGGCAGTGCAAATTGATTTTTTAAAACTCTTTTAATCAATAACTATAATTGAAATCTTAACCGAAAGCTTTTGTATTATAAATGTTAGCAAATTCTCATTTTAGATCCTATTATCAGATTATTCTAACTAATACGTAATTGAAATGAAATGACATGCGTATGAAAAGCTTGCATTTAATTATCGTAGAGTCGGTTTATTTTTAGGTGATAAACCGGTTAAAAATTAGGATTTTGATTCATAATAAATGTCGCGGCTGATGCTGAAATTTTGACTTATTTTATTATGAAATTTTAAAAAATTTTCGGGCCTTTTCGTTAGGGTTTTTTTTTAGTGTTAGGTTAGGGTTTGAGGGTAGAGTTGTTAGTAAAAAAGTATATGTGAATTTTAGTAGGTATTATGGATTTAAATTGGGACCCTAAATTTCAGCATCAGCCAATTTCAGCATCAGCTGCGACAATAAATAATTACATGTCAAGAAGAAATTAATTTATAATAAATCAAAGAAACTTTATTCGCTTTTAATTGATCTTATAATTAAGTATTAAGATTATAGAGATAAATATCTCGTAATATAAGAATATATGAAATAATTATTACATCATGCTATTGCATTATGTATCGAAAAAATTGATTAATTTTTTGAAACTGTTATATTTGTCGCTAAAAATATTGGTAATATACTGTATATACCTATCTTGAAAATATTGGCAAAAACAGTGATCAAACATGCCTAATACAAAAAAGATAGCAGAGCTTGTAATAAGTATCATTGAAGTAGCCATCTGCCATTTTCGCCTCCCACAATTACCAATATCAAGAACAAGGTTAGTAAACAGATAATTGATTTAATTATATATAAATGGTAAAAATTTTAAAATTTTAAAATTTGGTATAAAGCACTGCACATATTGTACTATATCATGCATTTATGAATTCAATAGCTTTTTTAATACATACTATATATTGTATATATCAAATTATTATTAAACTAGCAAAATTTCAAAATCAGTATATATTAATAAATTAAATATATACAGTATATATATATATATATATATTTAGACCAACTACAATTGTATTACATATCTAATTAATACTGCATATTCTCTAACGCTAAATATAAAAAGGTAATTAAACGGCATCTATATAATGATATATAAAAACTTCTGGAGAAACTATGTTCTTGTCTTCAAACTTTAGGGACATATCTCAATAGTGGTGATGCATGTAATTTGCCGTAAAAGTCCACCTTATAATTTATTTGATTTAGTACATCTATATATAGAGAAGTGAGAATAAAATTGAATCTTTAGATTGTAAATCAAACGCATTTACTGCAAAGCCATTATAATATTACAAGAGAAGGTTAGTATTATGTTTGGAAGCGATCTTCGAGAAGATGTTGTTATCGCTCGTTTGAGATCTACTGGTTCCGGAAGCGGAACCAGTTATTCTTATTATAACCTTGGCATATTACTGGATTGTTTTTGTTTGGCCACTCTAGCTTCCTAAAGCGTCTAGTCGGCTATCGGTTTTTTTTTATATTGGGTGTAACTGACCCTTTGGCAAGTGTTAGGTCTGTTACTGGTTTTGGACAGGAACAAAAAAAAATTTTGCGAGAGAGGCAACATAGTTTTATATTATATACGTACTGTAAGATGTATGATACTATAAATAAAATAGAACTAGAATTGGGAATAAAATTTTGAAGATTTTATCGTTATCGTTATTGAATAAAGGTAATTAATTAACAAAACAAATGTGATTTTAAATATCATAATTATTGCTAGCTGCGAGCTCTTGACACATACAGTATAAGGCCTATAGCTTTTCAGATTTAAAATTTCCAGTTTTCTTTCAGAGTCTATCAAACAGAAAAACGAACTTTCAACATGACGAATTTTGTTTCTGAAACGAAATATGTAGACTTTATTTATTAATCATTTTTTGTTAGGCAACTATCATACTTTAAACTAAGATTTTGTTTCATCCTAATTAGGTTCAATTTCTGGATGCAGAGTAGAAATCAGGGTCAGTTGAACCGGGAACCGGTTATTGTGGAGTAAGATTTAATTCGTTCTTTTTAGTTCAAATCAAAAAAAAAAAATTATTTATAATATTTTAGGACAAAATATTCATGAAGAATTTTCAATAGAATCTGGAGGTAGAGGTTTAGAATCTTTAGTAGGATCTGGAGGTAGAGGTTTAGAATCTTTAGTAGGATCTGAAGGTGGAGGTTTATAATTATAATTCCATCCATTTAATGGAGGAGTTTCTGTTGGAATCTTCATTTGTCCAGGAAACATCATAATTTTATTTCCCATTTGTGCGCTATTAAATAATCTAGGCCCTAATTTTTCAAGTTCAATATTTGCTTCATTTAACATTCGATATTTTGCTGCTAATTCATTTTCTCTTTCCTCTTGTTGATTACGTAAAAATAATTTCCATGCTCGATCGATAGTTTCATGTCTTTCGAGATCTTGTTCTGTCATTTTAGGAAGTTCAGGTTTAGGTGTTTCATAAAGAATTCTTTTAATTATTTGATAACGTGTGTCGGTGATGTTGGCATTTTGTGAACCAAGAATATCTGGTGACGAGGGTTTAGATTTGGATTTTTTAATTGTACGAGCTAGAAGACCACGAATCGCTGTTGTTGAGAGTGCTGAACGATAAGAAAAGTGATTTGTCATTTTTTTTAATGACAAGTTATGATAACGATAATCATTATTAAATAAAGACGTATTAACGGTTAGTCATGTGACTACACTATAACTTGTCTAATGACCTTTGGACCTGGAATTCTTATTGACAGAACTACAGAGTCTTAATATGGATTGTTTGCTTTGTGTACGTACCAGGTACGTACGTACTTGTCGTGGCTCGGCTCGGATTAACAGGCAGCGCATAATGCCTATATACGTTAAGAAATTCATCAGTAATTTTTTGTCTTTTACTTATCTTAGACTTATTCCTTCACGTGAAAAATAGGTGAAACTTTACTGAAAAAAATATTTACTGTTGAATCGTAAAGTAAAATGGAAGGTAATAAAGACGAAGCGCGGGATATAGAGATTATGTATGGTACGATTAAAATCTTGTACTGTAATATATATTTTACATAAAAATTGTGTACTGTACGGCATAATAATGATACATATATATCTATTTTTTTAACCTTGACGTGTGATGCGCAAAACTAGTATATTTTAAAAATAAATTTGACTACTTAAATAATAATCACGAACAGATCAAATGAATTGTAAAACTTGAATTAAATTATACAAATGAAATCGAATTATAAAAAATACAAATATATATTTTCCAAACTCAACATATACGTTATGTGTCAGGGCTTATTATAAAAAGTTCATTATAGAAAGCTTCGGTGTAGATGGATTTATAAATGAACCTTATTCATAACAAAACTAACACATAAAAAGATTGTAGAATTCTAAAATATATTCCCGATTAAATAACGGGAAGAACAAAACTCTCGATACAGTAAAGATTCGATATGAAGATTTAAATTACGGAATTATTAAACTAGATATAATAATGAACTCTGGAAATAATGTAATTTAAATTTTATAATAATTTGGTATAAAGAATTATGGTTCTTAAGAAAAATAATTTTATATAAACAACTTTTTCTTACGTCCAAAACCAGCATTTGTTAGAGAAAGTTGACTGTTTATAGTTTCTTTCGATATAGGCTGTAATAAATATTTTTTTCAATCTGAGGATTTCATATAATGAGAACGAGTTTTCTTTTTACTTGTATTATCAACATAGAGACTAACTTTTATTTTTGTCAAAATATGATAGCAAATAAAAAAGAAGAAAAATCGTACAATTTAGCGACCTGAGATCAGGTGTTAGATGGCTCACGTGACCAGTGTTGGCAAAATTATTGGATTGAATGTCATAAAAGTGACCGGTGTTGGCAAATTATTGGATTGAATGTCATAAAAAGTAATCACTGTACAGACCAGACCATACAGTACTGACCAAACCATCGTACCGTACTGAACATATGAATCATCGTCGTGAACATACTACTGAACAAGCTGAGGCTGTCAAACGAATAAGGGCCTGTAGAACGCATGATTACTATGCTATATTGGGAATAAGCAAAGATGCTACTGATTCAGAGGTTAAAAAGGCATATCGAAAGGTTAGATAAATATATATACAATTATTACAATTATTTAGTTTGTTTGTTTTTATTTTTTTAAGAATTACGCTTGAATTATTTTTTAGGATATTTTCCAATCAATTCAAAAAGTAAATTCATTAATTATGCAATAATTGCTAAAAACTCTTTCATACTTCCGCAACATAGTTAGCTTTACAAATGCATCCTGATAAAAATTCTGCTCCTGGTTCTGATGAGGCATTTAAAAGTTAGTAAATCTATTTTTCTTTAATCCTGAAAAATTACTATTCTTATTACGCGTTAATTTTCTTTAATCGTAATGTGAAATTAACGTCTTTCTTTTTTTACGATAATTAATTTAGTGGTTAGCAAAGCCTTCCAAATACTCAGCGATCCGCAAAAGCGTGTAATATTTGACGAAAATGGTGCTGACCCCGATTCACGAAGTAGTGGAATGCCATCTGGTTTTAGAAGCTTTAATAATGGATTTGGAAATGGTGCTGTCTACGCTGAAGATATTTCTCCGGAAGAGATATTTAATATGTTTTTCGGCGGGGATGGTATGCAATTTTTATATAATAATTTTATAATTTTACCTCATTTATTTTATTTTATTTTTATTTTTATTTTTATTTTATTTTTATTTTTATTTTTATTTTATTTATTTTTTGATTAATATATCTTTATTTCTTCAATAGGCTTTCATTCAGCGACCTTTGTTGGTCCAGGATTCAGTGCACGGAGGTTTCAGCCACGCAGACAATCACCAAATGGAGAAGGAGCTCGAGAACAACGCACCTCCCCATTACTTTCATTTTTTCAACTTTTACCTCTTATCCTCCTCTTCTTATTCTCTTTCTCTTCAAGTTGGTTTTCTCTTGCACCAGAACCATTGCCATCATATTCCTTTTATTCAAATGGTTATCATACAGAAAACAGATTTACTCATTCACTACAAGTTCCTTATTTTGTTGAGCCTCATCAATTTTCATCTATTGAACAAATTCCAAGAAAATTACGTACATTTGAAGATAATATAGAAATTTCATATGTAAAAAAATTACAATATGATTGTAATACAGAGTCAGCGATAAGACAACGCATGATAAATGATGCTAAGGGGTGGGTATTTCCTGATGAAGAGAAATTAAAAGCTGCGCAAGCTGTAAAATTACCAAGTTGTGAGAGACTTGTGGAACTTAGTAGATCGAAAAGGTATAAAGAAATTCAACGATTGGCAAGAAGCTGAATTTATAGAAGGAGGCTGTCCTCGATTGCACAAATTGCAAATAATTTCCGAGGATGTGACGCCAATATCGATAATCAATTTCGATTTTAATCATATAATAAGTTCATACATAGTTCAAATTACAAATTTATTAATTGTAATAAAAGAAAAAAAGAAAAAATATAATTGTGTTTTTTTATGTAAGAGATGGTATTTATTCAAATAAAATAAACTGATAAAAATTTTATAATTTGGACGATTTTTTACCCCTATAACGAAAAATAAATGCATTAAAAACAATGTAGCGCCATTTTCTAGGTTACATCATAATTTCCCGACAGGGTCATCACTCATGGTGATAATTTACTAATAATATACACCTGATACCTACAGCTAATAATATGCTAACCCCTAACCCTATGTGATACCAGGTAAATGGGAAATGACCATCGGGAAAATAAGCAACGTAAAGAATATACCGATACTGTATAAAGTAATTTGATAAATTGCGATATCTCATGTGACAATTTTTTAGAAAAATTGCCCGAATCCAACCACTGGATTATAAATATCCATCACTATAATACAGTAATATGGATGAAATATCTCATTAGTCGGTAAAGGTTATCAAATGAAATGATTTTTATACCATTCGATTCTTTTCAATGAAATGAATCGATGCTACAAGGATCACTCGGATCCAGTCATTGAGTATAAGAAAGTTTCAATTATTCAAACTACCATATCATTTTATACAGACTACGTATAATCATACGTATTATCAATTTTTCATATGACCCAGTGGCTTAGCTTCCAAATATAGGTCATTAACAAAATAATTGCTGTTTTACGTACTGCTTAATTTATATTCATTAATGTTAACTGTTAACTTGTTAATTGATATCTCCGGTATCTTTGAAATTTTATTATGTAATTCAATTTATAACGTTTGGGTATTATTGTGTACAAAAAAACAAGATAAAATAAAATAAAATAAAATAGAGTAAGGTACCGAACCTAGAAATCTGCGAGGTTCCGGTATATTATAGAAATGACAAAATTATGAACAAAAAAAAAAAAAAACTTAAGGATAGACCACGCTTAAACTACTTAGAAAATAAGATAAAGTGACAGAATCTAGTATGAACCGAAAAACTACAATTTAAGGATTTTTTTTTACTTTTATATACCTGAATTGCAAATGTTTAATAATGAAATAAAAAATTTTTTTTTTAAAAATTATGATTATACACTCTCTTCTGGCGTAGTACGCATGATTGTTTCCATTCTTTTAACCCTGATATAATCTGAAACGCTTCGGATAACAATAAACCAACCCAAGAACATAAGGATATAGCTATAAACATATTATATGAGATTAAATAAAGGCAATTCAAAAAAAAAAAAAAAACATTGCTAATCCAACTAACCTTAGCCATGCTCTACGTGCTAATTCTTTGTCACTTAAATCAGACTCATCATAATTATAATACACGCCATCATCATCAAATGACCTACCGCGAAGATAAAAACCATATTGTACTAATGTGATACCCAAACCAGCTCGGGAGCCATTCTAGATAGGGAAAAAACAAAAAAATTAATAAATGGTCAAAATTAACAAAAATTAATTGCTATCAAACAAATTCATTTCGTACCTTGGCAGCATGATTAGTATGTAAAAGATATGTTAATAAGAATCCAACAAATTGGAAACTCATTGATACTATTTTTTTTTATTAAAAAAATAAAATTCATTAGGTAAATTCAAATAATCACAATTGTATTAAATTATTTTGACAACTTACCAAGCATATTCCAAATGAAACTGAAAAAGTTTCCCACGGGTAAACCTTCGACAAGAATTTCATCCCCACATAATCCAGGTGCAATTATAGTCGTTTCCCAATATGGGGGTGTAGCGTCGGCCGCAGCAGTTTCGTATGACTAGACATAGTCAATATTTCGTTAATGACATTCATTAAAATACAATTGTAAAAGGAAAAAAATCCTATCTTACTGGTGGATTTTCATCATCCTTATTAGCTTCCGTGTCAGGCTTAGCCGACAGGTTGGAGAACACTCCGTCAGTGACAATAGGCAAAGATACTGGTGCTGTTTGTTTCTTTATCGAGTTAAATATAGAAAATCTAGTATTACCATTATTCGCAGTTTCGTTATTATCTGTAGAATCAGTATCATCCTTCAAATGTTCAAGCATGGGCTCTGACTCTATTATGTCATTGTTATTATCAGTTTGTGTAGAATAAGCGGGACTTGGAGTGGGTGACGCAGAGGATTCGGCACTTGAAGACGGAACTTGGAGTTCAACGACCTGAACGTCGTCATTTTCAGGTACCTGATTATTAACAACGAAAAATATTTTAGCTAAGATTCTTCACACTTGATCAGCCTCTAACACAAAAATAGGTTGATGCATTCTAACATGGTATACTAAAGGAATCTGCTTACTCGTGAATATCCACTCATTTTATATATTTATATATATATATATATAGTATATATATTGTACAAATTCTAAAGTTAAGAAAATTTACAATGAGCTGCCTTATATTGTATTTCTCGAAAAAAAAATAAAAAAAGAAAAAGAAGGAGAGGAGAAATACGTGACTAATTTACGGCTAAAGCTAAAATAAAATAAATAAAGCAATAACCTATTAAATATATTTTTAGATTATACAAAAGCGAACATTGGGTCGTAAAAGCGTAAACTTTATAACTAGCAGCCGTTAGAAACTTGAAGAAACTACCAAAGCCATACTCAAAATCACGACGGTCTTTAATGTAATAATTGTCCAATCATATATCATTTTTTGAATTGTCGTGGATATGCACTACATATAACAAAGATATGGTGTAACCACATATGGTAACATATATATATAAAGATATCAGATTTATCAATTTATTTAGCAATGAATTTACTTTTTATATATCATTTAATAGAAAAAATTTCATCCAACTACAATAATTTCATTATGTACCATAATTTGTTATAAATTGAAACTACTTTGTTGCTGGACTTTATTTCCCCGGGCTCGGCGGACGTTCACGCTCAAGGGGAACAAACTTCAATGCCTCTCCGTCATATCTATTTAAATAAACGTATATATGTTTATTTATCTATTATTACCTTGGATGTTATTAATATAATAGTAATAATATACCTATAATCGAAAAATAATTCTTGACCAGGTTCGAGGTCGCTCATCGCGTAAATTCCTATACGATGTTCACCATTTACTAGCGTAACTGAACATTCATTATGCAAAAAATTAAACGGTTACTAATGAATCAAACATGCCTATAATTAATTGAAACTTTGAAAAATTACCACGACAGAATGCATTTGGATCATTAGAATGATTAATAAACCTAAATTTATTGCCCTTTCGTGTTGCGTCTACAACAAAATCTTTAAAGTAAAAGATGTCAATATAATTAATGTTTCGGCTCTTATAAATTTTCATATTTAATGCCACTAACCTTTATTCAAATTGAATAAAAAGCTAGTGCCTCTTTTATCGTATATTTTTCCACGTCTATCTGCTTCGGCTTGTGAAATCACCTATAACAGTAATAATTTTAAAGGTTTAACTCACAATATCGAATAATATTGATTAAACCAAATATACTTACCTCCCCAATGTATTCTCCCAAATACTCATTTTTCTTGACTTGTTCTCTTACGAAAAGACCCCAACCAGCCACAGTCGACTTTCCGACAATTGTACGCTAATGTATATTGATAAATAACACAATTGATGCTTGAATCAAACTTCGTAAAGCATAAATCAAGTCGTAATTACCTTTGTCAAAGCTCTTTGTATAGCTACATTCTTACACGATTGTCTACCCATAAATTGTGCAGTCAGCGGTTCTAAGCATTATACAAAGTTCGGAAATAAATATTAATATAATAAGCTTGAGCAAAAAAAAAAAGAAGTTACCTGAGGCTGTACAGCTGCATAAATCAGGATCACATTCACGATAATTGGCAAAACAAACACATGTTCGGTTGCTGCAACATTTCCCAGCACCTGTACAGTTACATCCTGGAAATCGTCGTGGACCTTTACAATAAAATTGGATTTGAAAAACATTTGATAAATAGACAGTTTTCAATATTAAAATATAAAATAGTAATAATAATATGCTTACAATCTAGTTCACAATGACAATACTTTTCACAAGGCACGTTTCCTTGTCTGCAGGGGCATGCTGAATCACAAGGTCTTCCAGGGTGATCACACGGATGATATTCTGAATGGTTTTCTGCATCAATTTCTGAAATTATTAAAAAAAACAAGATTATTTATCTATAATGCTATTCTTTCTTAGGAATTAATTTCATCTAATAGGTCAGAGATTCTTTACCCATTTTTGCCATTTTCTTGCCCTTTTTTCGTGCATCATCAGATGACGAACCGATTTCTATATGCTCATCATCTTTGTCAGTCTCTCCTAATGATTGAAATCTACGAAAAATCTGTCAAAATAGATTCACCTAATTAACAAAATGTCTCCACGAAAATGAATAATAAATAGTTAAAATTTTAAAAACCTGTTCACAAGTCTTAGTCATAACTATCGTTGCTACACTGCAGTAATTCTTAACTCCCATAAGATATCCCGCCTTTTCAAACAGCGCAATTTCAACATCATCCCAGAGATCTGCCATATATGAACCTTGACTGTCCTCTTTCGAATTAAGATAGCAATTCGCTCCGCAAGGTTTGTTTTTACTAATAGGGGGGCGTGGACGTTTTTTGTTTCCAGATGGTCTAAAGTCGGTGCCTAACATATAAATGTACATAAAACTGATCCTGTAAAATCATGTCGTAACACAGACTGAATGATAAAAAGGAATTTCCTATCATTATATTTTTTATATCAATATTGAAATATTGATAAATAGTGATTTAATACAAACCATGAAGTTTACAATCGTACACATAACATCTGCGGCACCAAAGACTTGAATAAGAATGCGTCATCACATCTGGAACTATGCTACTACCTGACCTGATTTGAAGACTTAACAGAAGAGATATTTCAAATTTCTTCTATAAATAAACAATATGTTTATTCATAAAGTCCTTAAGAAATTTTATAATAATGCAAATAATACCTATCCAAGTCCATAGCTCCTGTTTCACTACGTGCATACTCCAAGTACCTACGAGAATAGTTATTAAAACCCTGTTGTAATTATATAATTAATAACTTGTTTGTCTATAATATCTTACCTACTTACCATCTTCTTGATATCTTTTCCTTTCAGGTGTTTGGCAAGCCCTTTAAGAGTAGCCTCAATAAATGATACATCAATGTTCTCATTATTGTTATCGCCAGGTGTATTTGCCGTTACTGGTGTTCGTGTGATCCTTGAGGTCGTTGAAGGTGTGGAAGGTGCTTTGTTCGATTTTGGATCTTCTAATTTAGCTATAGATTTTTCTACGAGCTCTATTGGAATATTATTTTGCTTGAAAATGTAATGCATGGTTTTTATAGCAATTTGTTCTCCTATCATCAATAATTAATATCGAGCGTAAGAATAATCTCTATATAACATGATTTTTTGCAATTAATTCATTTTCATAATCCAACCTTCCGGATCAAACGCATTTTTTCCTACTATGCTTTCTTCATAAACATCAAAATAATCAACGTCATCATCGTCTTCACTGTCTTCTCCAAAATAATAAAGATGTCTCAACACAGGATCATCATCCGTCTATACATTGAATTTGTAATCAAATTTAATAATCATTCATGCTTAATTATTTGTTTTTAAAGTGAAATTATAATTAATTTAAAACTACAAATAATACTTTTGAACTTCTCGTAATCGGAGTCCATAATGCATATTTCGGAACTTCATTCTGAATTGGAATGTTTATAACCAGGCGCTTGTCCGTGCGTTTTTTACGATGAGTAGTTGATAAATAATCCTATAAATATTTATTCAAGCTTATTAGTAACGGCTCATGTGTTTTGACAAATTTTGACAAATTATTTTATAGCTATCTTACTTGAATATTTAGATCAATCTTGGGCGGTGACTTTCCTCTCATTGGAGCTTTTGACTGGCTTGCATTACTGTTGTTGCCTTTTACTTTTGTTACGGGCAAATTGTCAAATTTAGGATATGGATCTCCCCTAAATCTAGAATAAATTTCTCTGACATTTTTATCGCATTGAAGTAACAAAGCTTGCGCTCTTGCATTACTTTCACGCACAAGTGCCTATTAAGATTATTAAATTGGGTATACGGATGATAAGACAAATATTATTAAGAACTTTCCTTTGGATTAATTTAAAAATACGCGAAAATCCAAATACCTTGTTTTCTAACTGTTTTGTATCATAAAATTCTTCGCGCGTTTTATTGTACTCTCTTTCAATTTCTTCCTTCAAAACTGTCAACGGTTTACCGTTGTACTTACTCATATTATTATTACGCGTGAATCTCAAAGATTTCAACTAACGTTAGTTAATGTACACAAACTTATCAGTTATGTTGTTTTCGCAAATACAGATTTTGGGTGACATAGAAAGAAATCTCTCTGATTGGCTGGTGCAAATCAATTTTATTAATTGGATATTAACTTTTATTGGGTAAGTGTAATTGGTCGGATCTTTTAACTAAATTAGTACGTATTAGTGCCCGGTTTTTGTAACGTAACGAAAACTGTACAATTAACTTGCTTTTTTAAAAAGCTAAGGGTATTATGACGCATGTGGGTGATTTGACAATTTGATATACTGCGATGCACTGATCAGAATCGAAAAATTTTAGTACCATTCGATTAGATGAATCAAATAATACAGTCGACTCTAGATATACCGAGCCTGCCTATACCGAAATTGTGATATCTGATAACCAGATCGGGCAGAACAGATTTTTTAGACTCAAATAGTAAATTTTTATATACCGCATCCGAACACCTTTTCATCAGCCCAGGACTATATTCATATGTATATATAATTTGATATAACGAACTATCATATGACTTTGCAAATGTAATATTCGTTAAAAAAATTCCGAGAATTTCCGAAACAAACCCATTTATGCGTAAATTTTATTGGATAGCTCTATATACCGCATAAAAATTTTAATGCTTATCGATATATGTGATAATGAATTGCATAGTAACACTTATTAAGCTGATAAAAAACTCATTTTTGTTGGATTAATTAATAAATTAAAAATCGAATAAATCAGGATTGTTTCAGGATTGGATTTTTTTTCTCATGTATCTATCTGCTCACAAAACAACTAAAAAACTTGGAATTTCGTCTGATACTTTGAGACGTTGGTTAAAACAAGGAAAGATATCTGCGAAGACGTCTCCATCTGGGACTCGTCTCTATGATATTTCTTCTTTTTTTCCAGAATTGATTACTCAAAATGATACCTCAACCACCTCCATTACTGAAAAGAAAGGTTTCCTATACGCACGTGTCTCAAGTAACAAACAAAAAGAAGACCTTGAAAGACAGAAACAGATTCTTAAATCCAGATTCCCGAATTATAAGCTCGTCAATGATATCGAGTCAGGTATTAACTTCAAAAGAAATGGACTTAAAACCTTACTGGAATGATCAAGTAAAGGAATGGTCTCAGAAATTGTAGTTACCCACTGTGACCGACTCTGCAGATTTGCATTTGACCTCATTGAATATATGTTCTCGGTACACTCGTGGTTCTCTTCAACGAATCAAGTTCCAATGAGCATGAATTATCACAAGATATCAACACCGTCTTTATCTGTCGAATACAGAGAAGAAGAGCAGCTAAATACCGAAACTACTGTAAATCGAATGTTATCAATCAAAATATATCCGAATCATTCTCAGAAAAAGACATTGAAAAGATGGCTAGGTTTGATGAGATACGCTTATAATACTGTTGTTAGATAGAACAAAAATCGTCATTTTTGTAATAGTTCTAAAAATTTTGAATGGATAAAACCTCATACACTCAATGAAAAACTTAAATTATACATAGATGTAAAAGAAGGAAAAGATTTTAATAAAAAAGATAAAAAATTACAGAGATCATGTGTATGGGGAGAACGCAAATTTCTTCAAACAGTTGTATAGTTAGAATTACGTGTTAAAGGTTTATATGATAAAGTACCTGCAAATATAATTGATGAAAGTATTAATGAAGCTTTGATAGCTAAAAAAAATATAATACAAAAAAATTTAAAAGAAACTAAAAAATCATTATTATCATTTAAATCTAAGAAAGATTTACGACAGAAATGACTGTTCGTGCGCAAAACTTTTCAAAGAAAGATTGGAATTACATATCTTCATAATTCTTTGACTTTATCATCAAAACGATGCAAACCCAATGAATTACAGGACAGAAAACGTGACTTACGTCCATTTCATTTTGAAAAAAGGAGAAAGCATAATAAATGGCCATCACAAAGATAGATTGTGATTGTAAACTTATGTATATACGTAAAACAAACGAATGGATATTTTATTGGGTATACAAAGCACAGAAACAGATCCATGAAACACAAGTGGATGTTCATGTAGTTTCAATTGATCTGGGAGTTCGTACTCCATTCACATGGTATTCTTCAACAAAAGGTGTGGGAAAGATAGGAGAACACGATATAGGACGTATTTTTCGTTTATGTAAACACATGGACGATCTAATATCAAAAAAAGACAGATTAGCATCTTCAATCTCGAAATGAAAGAAGAAGAAAGCATTGTGTGTTGACAAAGCCATCTTTCGTATGCAACGAAAGATCAGACGGCTGCAAGATGAAATCCATTGAAAAACAATCAAGTTCTTAACAGATGAATTTGACATAATTGTTATTCCTCCTTTTAAGGTTTCAGACATGGTGAACAGGAAAACACGAAAGATAACAAGGAAAACAGTTAGAAAGATGCTTTACTGGTCTCATTACAAGTTTCGACAACGATTGATTTCAAAAGCGGAAGAGAAAGGAATTCATGTGATAATTCAAAATGAGGCTTACACGTCAAAGACATGTAGTTGGTGCGGAAACATTCAGAATATTGGAAGATCAGAAACATACAAATGCAAAAATTGCAATATAAAAATAGATATAGATGTTAATGGCGCCCGAGGGATATTTCTTCGGGCTTTGCTTGATGGAGCCATGACCTTGTCATAAGACATCTTCATGCAGGAAATAGTAACTTTACTTAGTAATACTTAGTATTGATTATTATTGATGTGTTACAATCCATCTGTTGCAAAATGAGCTGAATTGAACTGTCTGTAAATCAATTGTATTTAAAATAAACCTGTCCAGTTTATTTACATAGTTATGGTAAAAAATGAATTTTGCCTTAGCTTTTTGTGGAAATAACTTATTCGCACAGATATGAAAAACATGTGATTTTCAAGCTTTCAAAAAAAGCATGGGTTGTTACATAAGACCCGTACGATAATTCACAGTTCGAATCTCTAGTAATAAGGTATCTAAAAAGCTCCCTTTAATTTAATGTTAATTACAATACCACAGTAATTCTTGTATTCGGAAAATTTACTTTTTTATTTCATGCGCATCTCGAAATAATGTCAGCTAAATGAATTAATGGGTTGAGTGCATTATTAAAATTATTGCTTTTGTATGTGTCCTATTTTAGACTTTTGACTTTTTTATATTACATCATAAAAAATACTAAATCTTTGAAATATACATATCTTAAAATTTTATTTTAGCATTTTAAAAAATAAAGCAGTAAATTACTTGGTTTCAAATATCTTTCTTTTAGATTAGAAGTTATTCATTTTAAAGTTTGCGTGGTCTTTAAGTGTGTGCACCGAAGTTAATTTCGATAGCATAATGATCCGAGACACGCATTGCAAGTTTTGTGATCAAGGCTAGATTGTATTTATTTTTCAAATTAATATACCCTGATATTACCAATCTATCTGTCTTTATTCTTAACCTCGAATATGAATCTATCATAAGCTACACAATTAGAGGCAACACTAGTATAACTTGAATGACTAATACCCTATATTAAGTTATTTTGAGTCAATATTTTATCAAGTTCTGCTTGCTGTGTTTTATTAAGATATGAACCAGAAGCATTGTAATCACCCATGTTCGCAATTTTTTCCAAAAATTGATGCTTTTGTATTCAAACATAATATACTTAATAAACTAGAAATACTACTCCTTTTTACCGATTTCTCTTTGACATAAGCATATACATCAGTTAAACCTATGAGTTTAGATGATTCAGAGGATGAGAAATTTAAATTTAGAATAAATTACGTGATTAAGAAATACGAAAAAAGCGAACATCAAGTAGCTTTTTCCACTTATAATGATTTAAAGAATGAACCTAATTTGGACTCTTAAACTAGCCGCCTAGCTAAATATTATTTAGCTCTTTGTTATTATATGGACATGGTGTAAACCAAAATAAAGCTTATCGTTATGCTTTAAGAACTGCAAATGATTTTCGCAATAATAATAAATATGAATATTTATTGAGAATTAACTAAAGATGATGAGATGAAATTGGAAACATTAATTAAGATAGCAGAGTGCTACATGTATAAATGACTTATTCTCAAAGACCTTGCTTTACTTTGGTATTAGAACTTTATAGTAAAAAAATATTAAGAATCATTTGATATTTTTTCAAAACTAAGTTTAAGCAAAAAATGACGAAATTAAATTTATTGCCACATGTTTTAAAGCATCTTACCATATTTCTGAATATAATAATATCAAAAGAGATAAAAAAAAAAAGCTCTTAATGTTACTATTAGTTCAATAAGATAATTTTATATTGAATCAAATAATTTAGTATAAAACAAAACCTTTATTTTCGTGAAAGCATAAAATAAATTGCATCTATGATAACCATTTTTAAATACTAGTTTACGAAATAATTATTTTATTATGAAAAAAAGTAGTTATTTACATCGCTTGTGAAACTTATGTTGAAAATTTTCTAATTTTTTTTTTTGGCTTTAAAACTAGAATTAAAGACAAGAAGTACTATAACAAACTTAATCAACAGAGATAAAAATTTGAAATCTTGTCAAATTTAATAAGTATTTAAAATGGCACAGGTTCAGGTATTTATATGTAATATTATCAAATTGGGAATTAATTATTGAATTGTAATAATAATCCTTCATTATATTAATGATTAATTTTTTAAATTCTGTATAACAGCAATCATCAAGTAGACTATCTAGAAAAATTGTAATAAGCTCACAATGAATTACTAAATATCTAAGTGAAGGTGGAAGAAATTCTTTTGATAGAATCGAAGATTCAGAAATAATCGATTTGCTATATAGAAAATTAATGGTTAAGTATGTTATGTGTAATTTTTGAATTGACGTTTTAAATATTTGATCATGAGGAACTGGTCGATAGTTATTGAGAGTAAGATGAGTAATATTAGGACAGTTTTCTATTATATAAAGCATCACTTTCTGTGTTAACATATCTAATGTTAATTCCATCAAGTTTGGTACTTTAATATTCATCAAGGGTCTTCTAATATATAACTTTTTCAAAGTTTTAAATTCGAAATTATTGCGTAATTTTACAAGTCCTGAATAGTTTAAAATCACAAAATTTTCCAAAATTTTGCATTTAGCAAGTGAATTTAATGAAGATTCTGAGATGTTAACACACTCGAGTTTGATAGATATTAATGAATTAGCTTGAGACAAAAATACTGCTTTGATTATTTCTTCAATCCAGCTATCTACACCCCTGAAGCTAAATTCTTTTAATTGCTTCTGCGCATTTATAATCGATATAATAGAATTTTTAATTTCAGGATTATTCTCAAATGCAGGGACTTTAACGATTAGACTATCTATTTTATTACATGTTGTTGATATTTTTTCTAAGAAATTTATAGAATTTATCGACATATGTTGAGCTGCGTATCCAAGTTCAAGTTTTGAAATATTTAAAAATTGTCCAATTGTTTGTTGAAGGTTAGGAACATGATTTAAAATCTTGTCACTATCAATTCTTAAAAATTTTAAATTTGTACTTTTAATAAATAACTTGAATAAAAACAATATAATTTGTTCCTTTATCTGCATGATTTGTTTTCTTGACTCCTCAAAATTTTCATCAGGCCAAATTACTGCAATCCAGGAATATACAATTATATCTAAGCTCTTTAGTGAAAATTCTTCCAGCATCATTGAATAATTAAATAAAGGCCTATTTGATATTAATTTCATAATAGATTTATGGCTATATGAATTTGTAATTATTAACTTATTAAAATGACTTTTTTCATGTTCTTCAAGCAATGACATCTTCAAGCAATGACATGTAAACTGATGTAATCTTGTATATGTTATCAAAGTTTAAGTTCTCAAAAGGGCAAGCCCACAATAATGGCACTGCATTATTACACCAGTGGTGGTTTACTAATAAAGAAGGATAGAGTGATTCATTGTTTTTCTTTACATATTGAAATATCTCTTTCATACATTCAGTAGGAAGCATAGTGTTAATGAAGAGACATTAATCGATGTGATATATAAGTTAATAGCGATATTTAAATATTTACTACGCAATTAGATTTGATATTTTTTTGATTGAAAATCTTTAATTCATAACTATATATGTCATTGAATTAAATGATTTTAAAACTTAACATTAATACAATACATCTATACTTGCCGCTCAAATCCCAAACTATTATAGATTAGGTTTGCCCATCCCAAATTCAAGCCCAAACTAATATCTCAAAAACTTTATTCATAATCTTTATTTAAACAAATAATATACTGTATTTACAAAATATTAAAATTATTTTGTTGGCTGAATTTTTTATAAAAGCAATTTGTTTTTTGGGGGTTTGTGATTGATCCATGATCTTGTCATAAGTATCATTGATTATTATTGATGTATCCGGATGAACGACGTACGAAATGGGTAAAGTATTTCGTTCAAGTAGAAACAATACGCAAATTGACTATAGAGTCTCAATTTAGAAATTTCAAGCTTGTAAATTTCTGGTTTTTCCTTTTGGTGTCCAGAAATCTGCATCGCATAAATCTGCTCGCCCTAAAAATAGGGTTGTTTTGTCTCTGTAAGATAAACGTGACTCTAATCACAAATACAATACAAAAAAATATTCTATGCACCGCAGAATTCTGGATACTCGAAGCATTATTTTACTTGTAATTACCGTATTTTACGGGCTAAACCACCCTCCCTGTACAATTTTACAGTTTTATACGTGGCTTTTGAATACAAATTTTGCTCTTATATCGTAGTACTGTACTACTTATGCTAATACCATTTTGATAACAATAAATAACTTATAATATTAAAAATATCTAGATAAAAGCTGGTAAGTATTTTACAGGAAAGGTGGTTTAGCCCATAAAATACGGTAATAACTTTGTTGGATAATTACAATAAAAACTTTTGTGAATGCTGAATAGCACTTCAAATAAAAAAATTGGATCAATTCAAAGCCCTACGAAGAAGAGATCAGTTGTTCGTGTTCAAAATAACATTTTTCCCCTAATAATAAAACTACTTTCGCTAAATAATAATACCTACAATTATCCATTATCCACTCGCCAAATATAACACGCCTCTTATCGACTAAGCCGACTCGTAGGTTACACGACGTATCCAATTAAGAAGCGACTGACTCGCCGTTTCGACCGTGTCACCATTCATGGGGACCTATCTTTTATATTTAGAAGACAGACATTTATGTACGTACTAATAAAGTTTGATTTATGTAAGTACCAATGCATAAGCCGTACTACGACGAATGCATAATGCATATTTGCATAAAGCAAAAAAAATCTTTACCTACTTTCTACTTTCTATTAAGCGTTTCATCATGAAAACATCTTGTAACCTTATCATATCGTGCCTATTCTTTATATTTCTTAGCTTTCTCATTATATCAATATCAACGGAATCGAACCTGCACATTACCTATACAGAGAGTACACAAAATACTACGTTCCCCCAATCACAACCTTATGCAAATGCTATTCAATTTTATGATGACGGAACAATCCTAATCCACCTTGTCAGAGATGATCCAAACACAAACAATACTAGCCATTGTTTAGAACCCATATTACGTATAAGAATTATCCATTTAAATAGAACCGTCACTGAAATTAATAAATATTTAAATATTGATCCTGTTGTGAATTATTGTTTATTTAACGATACATCTACTGGAAAAATGATAAATCCTATTTCAATACGTCCCTTAAAAGAACCATTTATATTAGTGAGTTATGTGAATACCACAAATTCTTTAAATTATGAAGATTGGGTAACAGTTATTAATTGGAACGGCGAAAAATTAAGGTCCGATGATAATTATTTATATTGCATATTATTATTAATAATGAACTAAGATTGTTTTTTATTATTTTACAAATTATTAGTTCAAGATCTTTAGGACGATCTTATTACGACGCTAACAAAAACTTGGTCTCCGAAAAGTTTAATTGAGATAAACATAAACAAGGAACTGGGGTTTCTTAGATCAGTCCCAAATATAGAAAAGTACGACGAATTCATCAACTGCACGCAATATTCAGTGTAATTAATTTAATCTCTTTAATAATAATTGTCACGGCTGATGATGAAATTTGGACCTATTTTGATATGAAATTTTAAAAAATTTTTGGGGAGCCTTTTTTTTTTTTAATAGATAGGTTAGAATCTATAATTAAAGATACATGTGGATTTTAGGAGGGCTTATATTTTAAAATCGAGACTCCAAATTTCAGCATCAGCTGCGACAATAATTATCTTATTTGTGATTTTTTTATATTTACGATAACAACCAATAATCAATCAATCATTATAATTAATTATAGTGATGCTAATGGAGATTTATTAAGATTGAACGATAACAATTATAATACTATTGTTTCTATCGCAGCCAAAACAAATTTCGTCAATCTTACCCTTTTTACGTCATTAGCCACCGTTGATAATGGTTATGCAATATTGTATGCCAGGTACTCAAGCAATCTAACAGATTTTATGAAACCAGTTGGCGGGCTATTTGCCACCTTTATAGCTTACAACAATTCCAAGGTCATTACTTTTCTTCTCTTTCCAATAACTAATATTGAAGTGAAAATCAATGCAGTTCATTGTGATGCATATTTTGGATTCTGTTACCATTGTATTGTTTCCATCATCTACAACAACACAATGAACTATGAACTTATTTTATTTTGTTCGGAAAAACTTGTAAATTCCGGTCAATTATACCAAACCCCCAAAAAACTGATGTACACTGGAGCGTGTTGTCTTCAACACCTGCCGGTTACATATTTACTGCTGTAGATAATGCCAGTTGTTTTATTCAAATCTATATTTATTCAGTTGATCCGCAAGTTGATTTGACGTATTCTAATACAACTGGTATTAGTGCATATGGTATAAAAAATAATAATTTTTTATTCTCTCTACGAGATACAAATATTAATAATACTTCTTGGTCTTTGCTTACTGTTCCGTTACCTAAAATTGGTATGCTTGAATTAATTAATTATGTAATTCGATTTCACTACTTCAGCTGAAATATGTTATTTTTCATTCGCATGAATATAGATGGTGAGTATAAAGATGATTTATTAATCGGTGGAATTAAAATCTTGATCACAAATA
>CAJVPY010000647.1:0-24674 GCA_910591965.1 Dentiscutata erythropus
CTCCATTACTTACTAGTTACTGTTTTTTACAAAAATTGTTTGGGAAATTTTGGTTTTAGTGATCATTGGAAAGAGTTTTTTATCATAATTAGAAAATTAATTATAACACTATATAATTAGAAAATATTATAATAATTATATACAAATTTCAAATTGTAGTTAGGGGGCATTCATAAATAACATTATGCTTGAGAGGAGAGGGTCCCCCAAATTATAACAATTTTCCGATATTTAGAGAGAGGTCTCCCAAAATATAATGTAATTTTTTAGAAAAATTTTCTAAAATTTGATTTAGTGGTCCAAATTAAATGATTTTGGTACTATTCGAATCGTCTCGAGGAGATAATTTGAATAATATCAAAATTATTTGATTTGGGTTACTAGATCATGTTTTATTAATGAAATACTATTAGTTATTATGTTTTCTTATAAAATTACTATAAAATCAATAGTATTTCGTTAATAAAACGTGATCCAGTGGTCTAAATGAATGCTTTTGGTACCATTGGATTTGTCCTATAGAGACGAATCGAATGGTACTAAAATTATCTAGATTGGATCACTGAGTCATAATATATCCAAAATTTTGTAAAATTATATATACAAATATAAGGATTTTTAAAAATTTTTTATATAGTCTAGGGGTTAAGAGCTACTATGTAGGGGTACATAATATTATTTATAGATGCCTTTTTAGAGATATTAAGTTATTTGATCAGGTGGTTTAAAATATGATTTATTTAATTAAACCAACTAGTTAAACTAGCTAGTTAGTATATTAAAATCTATAGTATAATATAAATTCTAACCAGCTGGTCAGACTATCTAATATTCTTAATTGTGGTTATTTTGTTACAGAGCTAAATAAAATAGAGATATGAAAACTTATATATATAATTATGATAATTTATAAATATATTGTAGCTTGCTTTACTCTAGAAGCTCTAAATTTTTGATTTATATTTGTATATTATACAAACTTTATATATTTTTACTATTCTTAACTAAGATATGGATAATATTAATAATATTTAAAAGTGCTGTATATTACTAGAATAGTAAGTGCAGTAAAGAAATTTTTTACAATACGCAGTAGAAGTTATAATAATTCTGATAAAACTAACTTGACATATACATACTTTGATAACCTAAAGAAAATTCTGTAATAGAAGCAACAAACGATTTTGAAAGAATTCTCATAATAAAAACATGAGTGAATAGCTAGTATATATTTATTACAATTGTAATAGAGTGCATATGCAGATTTGTTTATTTTAGAAAAATAAATTAATAAAGTTTGACTCATTTTATTTTTGATCTGTTTGATTCAGATTAGACTAAAATTTGACTAGTAACTATCAAATTTTTAACCCGTATGGGTTAATATGACCCAGATAATAGCTCTAAACATAAAAAGACAAAAAAAAGCAATTGAGTAGTATTTAAAAGCTGCTGAAAGTGGTGATTCAATTGGACAATATAATCTCTGTTATAAACAAAAGAAACTATTTAAATATAGATATAATTTTTATTCTCTATTATACAGATTATTCATTGTATCAACTAATCAAAATATCACTATGGGATTAGTCAACCAATCAAATTGCAAAATTTACAAAAAGACAAAACTATGAGATTTAAGATGATTCAAAAAATATATTGTAAAGCAAAGTGAGAGCTTTATGTTTGTTTAGCAATTTTCAATATTCATAAAAAAGATAAGTTAAGCAAGCCTTCCAAAAAGTATTGTAAAATAATATAAGATCACACAAAGTTAATTTTTCATTTTGTATTAACTGCTAACTTATTTTTTTAATTTTATGAATTTTTTTTTTTTTTAGATTCCAATTGTGCTACTTTTTCTATTTTTGCTATTTAATTTTTACTTATAAATTATTCT
Source organism: Dentiscutata erythropus (assembly GCA_910591965.1). Lineage (NCBI taxonomy): Eukaryota > Fungi > Glomeromycota > Glomeromycetes > Diversisporales > Gigasporaceae > Dentiscutata > Dentiscutata erythropus. The sequence goes on from CAJVPY010000647.1 coordinate 1,901, forward strand.
GATATTACCCAATAGAGACCTTATTTTTCTGGAATTATCCAATAGAACTAATAAAAAAAATTTTGATTGCCAATCTAATTTTTTGATTCCAAAGCAAAAAATTAAGTATACATGACCTTAAATATGAATATGAGTCTATTATTTACTGTATAATTAAAAAAATCTAACCACTAACTGTTGATTCTGAAATCTATATAATGCAAAATAAAAAATTAACTTTGTATGATCTAAAAAAATTCTTATCAATTGTATAATGATTTTATAACATATTAATGGTTTCTTCTGTTTATTTATCATTAAGATAAATATGTGTAAATTAATAAAGTTTATTATATAATAAACTTAGTAAAAGACATTAAGTGAATTTTTCATTTTAATCAACAAACTTTTTACAACAGAATATTTTTTTTTATCTGTCTTTGAAAATTTTACAATCAATAGAGTATTCAAAGAGATTATTTAAGCAACTTTACTATGAATTATTATTTCCAATAGCAATGAATTATTATTTTATTTCTTATATTAAAAGTTTTTATAGAAAATAAAAAAATTAAAAAACCTAAGAAATGATATTAAATACTTGCTATCTTTTAGCTTTTATCCAAAAAGCAACAAATTTAACTATTCTGGAATTAATCTCTTCATTTGATACAACAAAAATCTAAAACTGGTAGATTCTGAATTAATGTTTTTACATATTTAACTGATAATGAAAGTTATAATTCTTTTCATTGATATTTTTGTATTATTCTATTAATATTTAAAGCTATTGTATTTTGATTAAATACATATTCTGTCTTTCAATTTGAAGCTCTAATACTACATTTATATGAAAGCAAATTGCTATTGTTTTGTAGCACTTTACTAATAGAGAAGGTATTTGGGTTTTAAAACAAACTCTTAGAGTAAGTCAAGGATCAGTTATTTATTTTACAAATCAATTCTTGGAAGCATTATTGGATTTGGAGTTAAAAAGAATAAAGTGGCCAAGAGGTGTACAATTAACAACAGTTATTCAAGAATTTGAATATAAAACAACTAGTTTAAAGTATAACTTATTTAATATTATTGGCACAATAGATGGATCATATATACTTATTTATTTTTCTATTAAGAATAGCTCATATTTTGTAAATTGTAAAAATTTTAATTTAATCAACTTTCTTGAAGTTGTAGATAGTCAAGGTTAATTTATATATATATATACCAAAAAGGCAAGTTATATATATATATTTTTTTAAATTTCAGCAGTCTTGCCTCTACTTTATTAGGCTTTATAATATTATACTATAAAATATTAAAAATTTTTCAAGAGGCTATTCCTCTTGATACCTAAATTACAAGTATTAACTCACCTAATTATTTAGAGAACACCTATGTGCAACTTGCTATAGTAAGTTTTACCTCTGTATTAACTTGTTCTGCACTTGGATTCATTAATACTTCGATAGAAGGTTTTTACAGCCTGTCAAGACTACTAATTACTTTTCCACCACTCTGTATATTGACTGCTTATAATCCAACCTAATACTTCATTTCTTACTATTTTAAGTATTGAAGTCCACCTCTTGCTTTTTTTTTTTTTCTACTTTTTTGTTTAAGCGATTTGTCGAGTATGGTTTTCTTCTTGTCTCTAGCCTTTTTCTTCTTTTTCCTTCATTGCTTAGAGTTTGAAATGGTATTCTTCTTTTCTTTGAGTACAATACTATTTTTTTTCTCCCATTCCTGTACGAGTTTGCATCTGGTGACCCATATTGTCTTGTGTATCCTTTTTATTTAATTCTTCCAAAACCGAATTATGAACTTTTTTGCTTGGTTGTTAGAGTCAAAAAGTGGGTAAATTTTTTCAACATCATTATTTGTAATGAGGCCTCTGATCCATTTTTCTTTTCTTCTTAGTTCTTCAAACATATTTTCTTTTCCTAACATTACAAGAATATCTTTTTTAACTATACTTATATTGCTTTCTTTTTTAAGCTTTTTTAGAATTAGTTCTACTTCTTATTCTTTTATACTATGCAGCAATCTGAGGGAGACTTCACAACTAACTAAATGTTCAACATTCTTAGTTTTCTTTTTACATACTACACATTTGTTCGTTTTGTATCTGGTTTTCTCTGATTTAGCCTTTCAAAAACCGGTAACAAATTGTTTATACACTTTAATTCAAAAAGCTAAATATTGTTTGATATGAATATATAATCTTGTTGCTTAATTTCACTCTTTAAAAGTTTATAAAATATTGGCCAACATTGATGAGTTTTTCTTTCTCTATGTGTAATATTTTGAGTACTATATGCGAATGTCCATTCTGCCCTGTTTATTACTTTTCTGAGCATCTTAATAAAAGAACATAGTGGCTTTTCTATTAGTTTATTTTTCTACTTCAATCTTAATTTGTATTTTTTTGTATTTAATGATACTGGGGTCAGAAATTCTGAACTAGATGCACTTTCTCTAGCTTTGGGATTTGCCAGATCATTAAAAACCTTACCCGAATATCCTTTAACTTTGGTAAGGTGCAGCTTTAGCTGTTTTGTCTGAACTACCTCTGTCAATATTGCAATGAGGCCACTATTTTTAATTTTTAGCCACTGTCTTGTCTTATTTGATTCTAAACCTTTCTTAATTGCTAAGATTGCTACTTTACAATCTGTTCTAATTTCAACATCTTTTCTTTTTAGTGTTATTAACAAGGCAATGAGAATCACAACTAACTTAGCTCTGGTTGATGAAAACCACTTTTTAGTTGCACATGCTATTTGGATTACTCCATAGCCCATTTGCATTTCAAGATTATTTTTTGATGTCTCGAGTGAGCCATCTGTGTAAAATAAAAACTATCTAATTTTCTATTTTGCTCTAAAATTTTAACTAGTCTATTTCTAAGTTCTATGTCTAAAACTATTCTATTTATTAATATTTTTTCCCAGCTTTTAACTTCTATTATCGGTACATCTTTTCTTTTTACACTTTGTAACTCTTTAGGTAACACCAGTATTTTTTCCTTATTTCTCTCTAACACTTTTTCAAGAGTATCTATATTAAAAATCAGTTTTGCTTCTTTCTCTGTTCTTTGTACAAAGTTTGTAATGTCTCTTAGCTCTTTTTGTTTAATTATTGATGTTTCTAGTCTATTACTATACTCTAGAAAATTTTACTCAGGGCATGAACTTGTTTCTACTAATTCTCTATAGTTTTTAATCTCTATGTACTTGTTTTTATTTTTTTTAACTTTTCTAATTCTAACATTTTCATTTTTTTTGTCTTTCCACATAGCCTACTCTTTTGTTCTCTTATCTTTTTTAACCTTTTCTATAACTAAATTGAGGTTGTTTCTGTTATGAAATGCAATTCTGAATTCTAACTTGTTTTCTCTAGAAAGCGGGTTTATGATAATTTCTCTTTTTAAGTTGTTAAACTATTTTGCCTTTCTTCCTCTTTTGTCTATATTGTATATCACTTAATTTGTTGCCATGTGTATATTGACTTGCTATCTTCTGCTATAAGCTGTGATAAATAAAAAACTCCCAACTTGCTTGCATTTGACTCTTCATATAAAAGATTACTTCTTTCTAAAATTTCCACTCGTTAAGATTATTCACTCCTAATGGAGGCTTAGAGTCCCAGCTCTTTGTGAAGTCATTTTCTTCTATCGAGAAGTCTATTTCCTTTGCTTGTTGTAAGATCTGCAAACCTAGGTTCTTTAGTTTTGTCTTATGTTTCTCTAAAAGTGCTTGATTCGTTAGGATGCATTTGGCTGTGCCCATTTTTAATTGTTCTTGTTTTAGTCTCATTAGTGTGAATTTTTCCACAGGCCCTTCTGCATTTATTCTCACTAATAGTTCTGAGTAGGGCTGTGAATCGATTCTAAAAACTAGAATTAATAATCGAATTCTCAAAATCGGTTTAGAATCGATGATCGAATTTTAAATATATTGTTACTTTTTGTTTCAATTTGCCAGACTAAGCTTTAATCTGTTTTGTATTGTTAAATGCTATAGATTATTTGATTATATATATTTATAAATAATATAATTTAAGTTTTTATTAATGTATAGAAAGTAATAAATATAAGCAATAATATATAAATTAAAAAATTGTGGAGAAAAAAGCAAATGCCAAAAAAACTCCACTCTAAAATAAAATTATTTCTAATCTATAAAAGTACAAATTTTAAAATATAAAATATTTTATAATTAAAAAATAAAGTTTATACTTATTTAAGGACTATTATAAAGTTTTAATAAATATTTTTTGCTTTCAGACATATAAGAAATATAATGGTTATGTTTGTTATTAAAACTATAAAACACATAATATTCTTAAACTTTTAAGCCTATTATTTGTACTAAACCACTTTATAATATTTATTTAAATTTGATACTATTACTATATTTCAATATTCTCTCTGTTTTCAGATAAGTGTATAAAAAATATAAATAGTTATGTTTGTTATTATTTAGCTTATTTCTATTAATTTATTGCTACATAATTTATATATTTTCAAACTGCTATTTTTCAAAGCCTTTATAGCTATCTGAATTCACATTGTTGTAACTTATTAAAAATTATAGAGCACATTTAGTTTTTAAACCTTAAGCCTATTTTTTTTAATAATAAACACAGCTTTATATTTTTTTACACATGCATCTAAAAACAAGGGAATATTTATATATTTATTGAAAATTTAGACATTTAAATATTTAATATAAAATGATTATATATTTAGAATTAATTCTAAATCTTAGAATCGATTTCAAAATATTTGACCATTTGTAAGAATGATTAAAATGATTATACAGAAATGAGAATCAATTATAATTCGATTACCGATTAAAACAATTATTATAGAATCAATTCACAGCTCTAGTTCTGAGAAGTGATATCTATATATCTATTCTACAAACTTTTGAAATTTACTATTTCTGAATGTTTTGGAATTGCATTTGCTGCTGTTGAGGGCATTGACAGTTTCCATTTGGTCAAGCATACCATAGGCTAGTGTATTCTATTACATTGGGCTCTAGTTAGACGGGAGATCATAAGTCTATACTCTAAAGTACAGTATTGTTTACATATATAATCTGACTAAGAGACATTTTTTAAAATTTAAGAAGACCTGTTATTTTGGCAACCTCTTTTCTTGCTTTGTGAATATCTAATCTTTTCTGATTTTTTGTTATCTAGACTCCTAAGAAATAAGTAGAGTCCTTTGGGTTCTTTGCCAAAATTTTCACTTTTGGATTGCCTGCCAAATATAAGGATCCTTGGTACCTCTTTGTTTACTTGGTTTTATGACTACAAGTTATGTTTTGTTTGGATTTATCTCAATATTGTTCAACTCATAAAACCCATTTGATATGTCAATTGTTTTTTGCATACTTTCTTAATTGCTTGTAACCCATGTTGTATTATCTGCATATGCTAAAACTCCTACCCACAACTTTTCTATATCCGAATGATCGTCTATTTTTGGATTGCTACTTTGCATCTCATATCCTAATTTTGCTTCTTGTACTTTATACAGAAAAGGGTCATAAAAAATTCTTCATACCAGAGGAGATAGCACCTCTTTTTGGTCAATTCCATTTCTTGCTTCAGCAGCCTCAGTATTTCTGAACTCTGTTATAAAACTGAGCTTTCTTTTATTGTAGAGATTTGTAATATAATTTGCTAGTTTAGGTAGAAATTTGAGCCTTTCCAATGCTTTTTTAAGTGCTATCATACTAACTGAATCAAAAGCTTTTTTCATGTCTTGAAAAGTGATCCAGAGTTCTTTTCTTTTTTCTACTGCCTCTTCTATTATATTGTTCATAATGTGAATAGGTGCATATATACTTCCCCCAAAAGTCCTGCAAAGTTTGCACCTTTTAGCACTTTATTGTGACTTAATACCTTGTTGAGTCTTACTTGTATTGCTCTAGTTATCATGTTTCTAGTAAAACTATTGGTCTTGTATAACTCAGATTGTATTTCTAAAAATTTCCTTTTGGGATTAAATATACCTGACCTAATTTCCATTTTTCTGAAATATGACCATCTTCCAAAACCAAATTTGCAAAGTTTATTATTCTCTTAGTTATCTTTGTAGAGAGCTTTTTTAGTTGTATATAACTGATACCTGATATGCCTGAAGCTGTGCTATTTTGTGTTTTGCCTAGAGTTTGTGTCTATTCTTCTTTGCTAATTGGGCTCATTACTTTTTCATATATAGATAGATCTATGTTCCTCTTCGGCATGTATTCGTTTCTTCACTCCTGGCTCATTTCTTCAAACTTTTGGTTTTTTTTTCGAAATTGTTTTTGGAAATATGAGGTAACTTGTTGTTTCAACTTAGTTTCTCCATTAATGAGTTCTAAGTTCTGGTAGTCAGAAAAAAGCAAGTTATAAAATGGCAATTTTTTTAATTTATATATTAAAAATTTTAATTAGAGAAGTGTTATTTATTATCTAATTTTTTTAGCAAAGAGTGGGTACTAAAATATCATGCCAATAGATTGTATATATATATCTATATTAAAAATTTTGATGATCATTGTGTGTATCTGTCATTACACAGATCTATATTTATTTTTGTATAACCTATCACCTAACTAATGATGATCACAGGTAGTATTTCTATAAACCTGTTCAAATAAAAAAAAAATAATAAATCATTGCAAAGATAAAAATATTTATATCTCATGATATACTAGGCCAATTTTAACATTTTAATTGCCATTCTGTTTCCAAAACACTTCTCTACAACTTTACTTAAGCATTGAAAAGAGGTTTACTTAGTAAAGAAAAAATTTTTTTCTTTGAGAAACTCCAAAGTTAAAAAGTTTCTATTATAATAAAAGTTTTGAATTTTAACTAAAACATTTTTCTTTACTAAGTAAACCTTTTTTGACTTCTAACAAAAGTTGTAGAGGAGTATCTTGCGATCAAAATAGTAGTTAAAACATTAAAACCAGCCTAGATGATCATGAAATATAAGTATTTTTATCTTTGCTTTCTTTTTTATTTATATAAAAAAAATCTTTTTTTAAAAAATAAAGATACAAAGACAAAAATACTTATATCTTGCAATCTACTAAGCTGATTTTAATATTTTAACCACTATTTTGGTCACAAGATACTCCTCTACAACTTTAGTTAGAAGTTGAAAAGGGTTTATTTAGTAAAAAAAACTGTTTTAGTTAAAATTTAAAACTTTTATTATGATAGAAACTTTTTAACTTTGGAGTTTCTCAAAGAAAAAAAATTTTTTTACTAAGTAAACCTCTTTTCAACGGCTAAGTAAAGTTGTAGAGAAATGTCTTAGAAACAGAATAGTAATTAAAACATTAAAATTGGCCCAGTATATCATGAGATATAAGTATTTTTATCTTTATGATTATTTACTTTTTTCTTTATTTGAATCTTTGAATATATTTATAAACAGATTCATAGAAACACTAATCATGGGTATAGGTATAATATCTCGAGGTAGAACTATCCATATTATACAGGTGATCTAATTGATAAAAAAATTCTTTTATACTTTTTTTGGAAACCTGAGTAGATTATCTCATCTTTTAACTATACAGTTATATATTACATATTAGAAGTTACAAATTTTCTTGGACCAGTTAATTAAAAACTACAAAATTGTATTAAGAATATAGTATACCTGGAGATTTTTCAATAATATGGTTATATGATTATGAGATAGTTTAAAAACTTATTGAAACTTTATATTGATATAAAGAATTTAGTTTAAATATTTCTTATGCTGATAATATTTGAAAATTTAATACTTAACTAATATAATATAATTTATTAAAATAAAATTAAATATAGTTCAACCTCTTTATAGTTACCTTCTATATAAGCACATTTTCTTTATAGAAATATTTTTTTAAAAACAATCCATAATTTGATCTCTATAACTGTCACACTTCTCTATAATCAAACATTTTTATATTCCAAGTGTGTGATTATAAAGAGGTATGGCTGTATATAGTTTCTATAATTTTGCAAATCATATAGTATTTTTTTAAAAATTGGCCTGTACTATACTAATCTGCCCACCTATTCTGCTATAATTTCTATTATGATAAAGGAATAGTTAGTATATTATATACTATTGAGCGATATATTCTAAATAATTCAACTTATTATCAAGATATGAAATCATCTTGAAACTTTTATAAGATATTTACAAAATGTCTAAGAATAAAACTATGTTTAATATTCTCTATTAACTTGCAGGTTTTGAGTATTTATCTTTTAGAATGTTTTAAATTTCTTTAATTAAAACAAAAAATTTTATTTATCTTAAGCAATAATTTAAAATTTTATAGAGAACTTCACAAAAAATCAAACTTAGTTACTTTGAAATTAGAAAAATAAGTTTACTATTTGTGTGAATCCTTAAGAATTTTATACTTTTCTTTATAGAAGATTGATACATATACCGTTATTTTTGTTATTTGTACCCTAAACTTAATCATCGCATCATATGATGTCAGGGCTCCAAAATTAAAACTCTGCCTTTTTGATTAGTAATCGAAACCAGTATTTAAATTTTGGAGCTCCAACATTATACATACGATAATTAAGTTTAGGATATGAATAACAAAAATAACAGTATGAATAACAATTTCCTCTTTATAATTAACAATTAAATATAAATCAATCAAGCAATTATTTTAATTTTACTAATAAAAATCTAATTATAATAAAATAATCAATGTAGATAACATAGTTTTGATTTACTTAGTTGAGTTATCGCCTCAGTATATATATACAGTATATATGTTATCTGGTTTTATATATTTAAACTGATTAAACCTATCTTAATATGTGAAATAAAAATTCAATTTAAACTTTATAATAACTTCTATTAATTAACTAATATATTAACTAATATATTGTCATAATTGATATCACTGTGAACTTTCTTTTTTTATTGAAGCATAAATCTTTACATAACGGTAAGTGTAAAAACAATTATTGTAAATAAAAAAAGTAATATTTAATTTGTACTTACTAACAAAAAAGTTTTTATATTTTCTCAAATATACTTTCTTTATCAATAAAACAAAAATTATACTATTTTATCATTATTAAGTAATTTTACAAACCTACATATCAGTTAAGATATGTGGTAATTTTAATAATACTAAGCACTAAACTCATCATATTAGTTCTTTAACTTAGACTGTTATGATTAAATATAACTCATCATTTAACAATGGGTTTTATATCTAGTATTTATATATAATCATAATTATTTGAAGGAGGAGGAAAATTTTACTGTTTACAAAAAATTAGCTGATAAATGACACTTCTCTTATTAATAAATTATTTAAAAGAAAGTATACATGTTGTATATATGTTTTATTGATCTTCTCTTTATTATGAAATTTCTTACAATTAAAAACAATATGTTCCAGGTAGTTCATATATTATTAGCAATGCTATATATCCTTTTAAAACTTATTTAATGAAACCATTTCTTGATCATAATTTATTAACTAGTCATAAATAATAATTTAACAAAAAGCTTTCTTCAATGAGAATGTGTATTGAAAGAGCATTTGAACATTTAAAAAGAAGGTTAGAAATTTTGTTAAATAAAATCTATTGTATAGATTTAAAACAAATTGTTTGAATTAAGGATTGGAATTGGTTTGGCCAACTAAAAAATTTATATAGTAAGCTACAATGAATTAGTATTACCTGATAATAATAGTTATAAAAATAATGATGATAGTAAATTTACAATTAATAATGATAATAAAAATGAGGAAGTATTTATTACAAATATAGGAAGATACAGAGTGGTGAGAATACACAAAAGAGAATATTTAGCAAATCTTTTAGTTTAAAATAGCAATAATTATATATTTTATCAGTTACATGATTTGTCACATCCAAAATTTTATCATATGATTTTCATAAATTACACAATTCAACGAATTTACAATTTTTGATTTATCGCCCAAAACCCTAGTCAAAATATACAACATTTCTTAAACAACGTTGTTGCTGAAGTTTCGACAAATCCAAAGGTATAAAGAATATAAAAAATAAACTTTTCCTTGTGAAGTTACGTGTCTTTGAAAGTGAGCAATTATTTTACCTACTTCTGCTTGATTCTTCTCAGGTTCATGAACTTTTCAACATAAAGAGTAGTTTATTAGGTGTGCCAAAGCAAGAGCTTTCACCAAAATGCATGTGTGAAGGGTCAGTGCATTATAAATGTATTGGAGAAAATCAAGAAAAACTATTTTCTAGTAAGTAGATCACTTATTAATTCAATGCTCTTATATTATTCTTGCTTGCAAAAAGGTATTTTTTCAAGCAGCTCTGATATTTTATTGTATATATTTATTAATAAGTTAATCTATTTACTCAGGTCTATAGTTGTATTTTACAGTAGCTACGATAGATTATATGGGCTTGGTGTTGGGAAAAGGGACAAAATTGACAAAAAAAAATCTCTTACAAAAAATCAATTATCTCATGAGCTATTGATCAGAATCATATAATTTTGGTGTCATTCAATTCGACTCATTGAGACGAATTGAATAACACCAAAATTATGTGATTCTGATCGATAGCTCATGAGATAATTGATTTTTTGTAAGAGATTTTTTTTTGTCAATTTTGTTTCTTTCCCAGTACCAAGCTCGTTAATACTTCATGTCGATTCAGTGGATAAGTATAAATAATTATTTATATAAGTTATCCAAGTTTACTTTACTTGTTTAATTTAGTTTGTAGTATAAAGATTATTAATTAATCGATATATTTTAAATTAATTTCTAGATTAATATAATTGTAGTTAAAAATTTGTGAATTCGTGATGTAAAATACAGAAATACAAAACTTATACTTTGGTCAATTTTAGCAGCTCAATAAAAAATAAACCTTGTAATTATGTATTTAGAATAAGTTAAGAATAAAAATTATAAATCAGGATTCTTAATTATTTTATTATTTTTTAATTTTGAAAAATACAGTATAATTTTACTTTTTTATTTTTTTTAACATATAAGAACTTCTAATATAGTAATCTATTTATAATAAGCTTAGTTTTAACTATTGAGATTTTAAAGAATTATTAATTAAAAAATTAATTTGTTAGTAATAGTTCTTTTATCTAAATTTTAAAAAGTAGAAGTTTTAAGTTATTAAACTATACTTACAAATGGCTATACTAATTTAGCTTGCAATTACTTGTCATTTTAAAACACCTGCAATGTCTTATAACCTTTTTAACAATTTATAATTGTCAAGAGGCTTGGTAAATTGAGCTTTAAAAAGGGTTTCAAAGTAAAATAAAACAAGTACTATGTATATAAAAGTAAAACAAAATGCCAACTTTGGAGACGTGATTCTTCTCAGCTTTATTATTATTTTTCTTTAAACTTATACAACAAAGAGTATTTGTAGAAATAACTACTATACATTGTCACACAAATATGATTTCCTTTTGGAAAACCCCTAAAAATGATATTTGAAGAGGACCTACTGTTGCAATTTACTATGTAAATTAAGAATATCATATAGATGTTGATCACTTAAATTTCATAGTAAAAAATTTATCCTCCTGATCTGTGTTACAAATTGTGTAACTGTAATTATTATTTGCAATTACATTTACATAAAATAATAACAATCTATATTAAATAAAACACTAATAAAATATATACAAATAGTTTATTTAAAATTTCTTAAGAAATTGTTTAAAAATTTTTATTTGTTTTTTATACTGTTATATGAAAAATGATTTAAGTATTATTCCATCTATTACAAGTGATTAAATTTGTGGAATTAAACATTCTAAGCCTAATTATGTAAATGACAACAATAATAAAGTAATATTTAATTTTATATTTATTTATTTATTTTTTTAAATAAATCTAACTATAACCAGTAGTAATCATTACTAGGGTGCCTATATCTCAAAAACATACTAAGTAAACAGGATCGGGTTCTCTAAATAAAAATATTCAGGACCTCCAAAAATCTTATGAGAATTGAGATCAGGCCCTAACGGGCCCTTATATTAGGTCTATATTATTTTATATAAAAAAAAATAATTCTATAATTTCTAACCCTTACCCTAAAAATAATTGGGGTGGTGTTGATCACTACTGGATATTTTAAGTATATTTCTTATTTTTTAATTAATTAATTAATTAATTTATTAATTTATTAATTTATTTATTTTATTAATTAGATTGATTCTAAAAAAAAAAGTACTCATACTACTAATGAAAAAAAATCTATTGATGATATCTTAACACATATTAACAAACAAACAGAATTAATTGTTGATACTATTAAGGAGCAATATTTACATATTAGTGAAATTCAACAATAACATCATCAAAAAACTCCCATTCATTTTGTATAGCTTCTTCACCAGTATTTTTAATTATATCTTTAATATTTTGATATTTTTGATGGATAGACTCCTATTTTTGCTGAATTGAGGTTTTTGATTGCTCTTTTAATTTCAAATTTGAGGTAGAAGACTGAATGCCTGAAATTATTTTATTCCAAATATGACCCTTTTCTCTTGGATCTTTTGCTTTCTGAAATGTTTTGTAATGCTTTCCCACTCCTTCAATTAATATACATGTCTCTGATGAAGACCATCTTTTGTTGGTTTATCATTTGGTACTTCAGATGAATTAGAGTTTGTGTCTGAAGTCAAATCATCGTCAGAAACTAATTGTGAGGCTTCAAGTTTAGTCTTTGGCAATGAATTTTCTTAGTTAATTGCCTAATAAAAATTATTGTTAATAATTGTATTTACAATAAACATACTTTATATTCAGCAGCAGCTTTGTTTAAAGCTAATGGATTCATGAAAAATGGAGGAGTAGGGTATTGCTGTTGAACATATTATAGTTAGTAAAATCAGCGAATGGAGTGCTGGAAACTGCTGACGTTGATGCTTCGCTATAATTTTGATGATCAGTAACATCTGTTACTTTCTTTTGAATAGGCACTTTTGTTTTTTTTTATTTTTTGTTTTTTTTTTATGCTCAAGTATTGATTTCAATGGTTATTTTAATAAATGAGCACTATTACAATCACTCACTAATCACATTGAAATTGATGCTTGAGAAGATTATAATTATGTCATAAATTGCATATTCAAATTTTCAGTAAAAATTTTTTGTAAATATAATTATGCTTGAGCACTATTACGATCACTTGCTAATCACATTGAGATTGATGCTTGATAGCGACCTATAAAACAAAAGTTCTATTACCGACGGATTTTTCACCGAATTTAAACACAACAAAAAGCTTTATCACACAATTTTCTCAAATAAAGACCCGAATTGCTATTTAATTATCGTAATTATTCATATCAACTACATGAAACATCTAGTAAAATGAACCCAAATCTAATAAAACTAATATATTTATCGCGTCAAACCCATCTCCTATTACAAATGGTTTCTATCATATAAATATATTTCTTAAATGTAATAATATTAATACGTATATGCGTTAGATTATTTTCGAATAAAAGGTTCTCACTTATCGGGGAAACAAGATTTCAGGAAAAAGATCTTATCGAAAAGGGCCATATGTCTTGTCAGAATTAAGGGCATCAATTATGGAGTCGGAAAAATGATACTTAGATAAAGTGATTCTGAAAGTTGAGCAACAACGGGCAGTTATGACCATATGTGATTTTCCTTGCATATATGTTTACGTAACCTAATGCAAAAAATAACATACCAAAAAAATTTACAAGATTATATTCTTTAAAGATATAATAATAATAATAATATATATAATAAAATAATTATTCAAAATTAAATAAACAGTTTAATAAATATCATCTATATATAATCTATATATAATCTAGTTAAATAATATAATCTACATGTAATCTATTTTTAAAAACATATAATATTATTCCTAACAACTAAACTATTGTTTAAATCTCATCTTGTTTTTTTTTGTTATTTTTCTATTTCATTATCTTCTGAAGCCAAAATAAAGTTAATGTCTTCATCTTTAATAACAAATTTATTTTCACTTTCTATTTGTATTTGTCTTTGTCTTTCAGCAATTGAATACATTGGAATCGATTCCCATTTTAAAGATTTCTCTCTCCATGATTCTGTAATTGCTAGTTCATTATAAAAACATATATACTTTACTCTTAACTTATCTTTAAGCTTAGAATCCAAATCAGTTTGTCCCGAAAAAAAAATAGAATTTTCTTTGAATGCATAATCATAAATTAATTTGCTTTGATTAAAGATAACTGCATGTTTTCCATCTTTATCAGCATCCTCAAAGGCCGCACTTTTAATAAATTTATAATAATTATTATTAAGCAACCGATTTTTTATAGTAATATTAAACTGATATGTTGTCTAACATACCTCATAAATGAAATAATAACATTTTGTAGTATAATGACAAAAATAACATTACCAATTACACTCATGATAATGAGAGGCCAGAATCCCCAAGTATCTAACGAAACTGAATCCCAATTATATACAGTAATTATAGCACTAAAGAAGTTTGAAAATAAATTGTTCGGCTCTTCCCCAGTCATATTAAAGACCGAATCACTCCCATTAGAAACTTCATATGAAGTTGGAGATTGACTTAGCCGCATAACCAAGAGAAATAAATCTGCATATAAATATATCTTAGTACAAATTTAAAAGATTGTTTATTTATAGTCAACTTACAATGCATGTCCCTGAAAATGAAAAATAAAAAATTAAATATAAGAATAATACATAAAATTATAAACGATAATACAATAAAAGAATTAAATTAGAGATACAACCATTGCAATTACGGTTAAAGCAAAAAATAATAAAAACAACCGTATTTTCGCAATAATACTATAAAGAATATTTAGGTAATGTGCAAACCCTAATATCCAAATATTAATAAATGTAAATTTGAGCCAATTTAAATTAAAAAATTAATGTTTATACAATACCCGGAACAAAACGTAATAATAGAACCTAACAAAAATATCATAAACAAAGTATATATATAAATAATAATAATAATAATAAATTATTAACTTACGAGTTCATACCAAATGCCTAAAATACTTATAAAAATGATAAATGACATAATGATGCTACTTTTAGCATATTTAAATCCATCCTCAAATGTATAATATTGTGTCATAATATAAACAGAAATAGTTAATGGTAAAAAAAAAGCAAAAAGGTCAACCCAATTAAAAGGATCTTTGCAATATTTTGATATGTCATGTTTAAATATTCTAAAACGTAGTTGTTGGTATTCAATCATGAGATGGTAATAATTCGAATAAAAAAATAGTAAAATGGTTAAAAACACCAGAATATGTTGAAATTCACCAGTAACTTGAATGTGTGCAATAAACATCCAGGAAATAATTGAATAAGATAAAAGATATAATATATAGACGTATAAAGTTGAAGGCCAATGTGATTCAGTTGAATACCACATCACATGAAATTTATAATGGCCTCCATGGATGGGTTATAATAAAAAGGATCATCATAATTATTTTCAACTGCATTTATGAGAAAAAGAAAAGGATTATAGTGCTTATCCAGATATACAAATTCACTAAGGCGGAAAATAGATTTTAAAATATTCAGGTATTTGTTTCCTCTTCTTTCCAACAATTCATTACTTGTCGTGAAATCAATTAAAGGCACCATTCTAATATCAGGAATTTTATCAAGGCTATTATTTAAAATTGAATTGAATTAGTAAAATAAGCACCCTCATACTTTACTTCGGGGTTTCTCTTTGTTTCAGAATCTTTAATTTAGTGCTCAGACTTAGTGATTTCAGAGATTTATCATTGTTAAACAATGCAAAATCCTTGAAAGAGCACAAAGCTGGGCACCCTCATCTATGGAAGTGATATAATGAATGATATTTTCCTATTTGGATCTTGCATTTTATGTTCGTTTATATAAATTGTACTATAAATTTTATTTGACCTAAAAGTATCCGAAATTAAGCATCTCTTCTAACAAAAAGGGTGCTTAATTTTGGAACAATACGGTAATCATATCTCAAATCTTACCTGATTTCTCTTGCTTCCAAAACGGATTCTTCTGGAACTGTGTTATGGGTACAAAAACCTCCAAAAAATTATTTAAAGATGGTGAAATTTCAAGAAAATCAAAAAAGGGTATATCTAATACTTTTGCACAGAAGCAGGGTTTATAAAATAATATTTGAATATAGGACTTATAAACCCCTGTAAAAAAAAAAAAAAGACAAACATTTGAGATATCAATACGTAGATTAAATGATAAAATGCACATAACTGACCATAATTTTTATTCTTTTCATCATATAGCTCTGGTATAATTTCACCAACTGTAATCATCCACCCAATTTCATCGACTGCTTTATTAGAATAATACTCTAAAAAATATCCTAGAAAGATTGGATCATCATCTAACAAAAAAGGATTAAAAAATTAACATCTTAAGATGTGAAACGCGTTTACAGCTAATTAGTACAAATTTAAATAAGCCAACCTAAAAGTGCTTTACGAATTGTATTGTTTCCACCTTCCCACGAATAATATTGTGGCATGTGGAGTGATTTCTCATGCAATGATCTATTTTGCTCTGGCTTTATGTCTTGTGAAAGTTGTTTATAAATTTCAAATTTGGATGCTATACTATTAAGGGTTTTAAGAATATAGTTTTCGGGATCATCGACATCATTGGCAGCTTTTTTTTCATTAAATAATATATATTTTATAAGTGAATATCCCTCGCTTCGATGAGAGTGCTCAACAAATCAAAGCGAAAATCTAATAATCGCCAAACAATCGGATATAGCTGAATAAATTTTACAATAATGTTTCGTGTTTGTTTGACTATCTCTTTGAATTTTAAAAGATTTTCATTGACTAAAATCCTAGAGTAATGAGGTACTAAATATACCCGATATAAATATTTAAGCGTGTGACAAGCTTTTTTTACTGCATTAATTACATCAATGTCATCTTCCATTTCAATTAATTTAGAATTTTCACTTTGAATTGAAAGTTTAAATTTTCTGATTCCATACTCGAATCTTTTAACATTATTATCTCTTTCATTTGAGTTTTCAATACTATCGATCACACTAATGAATTCAAGAGTTTTTTTTTCATCTCGATCATGCCAAATCTGGATTGTCTGTCGTCCAATCAAAAGTAAAATTTCCTTTTTTTTATCGAGAAAAACCGAATGCTGTGGGCCTCCATGAGATAGCCAAGGTTCAAATATTTTATAGAATTCTGATGTTTGACGATAGTCTCCTTTTTGCGATAGAACCTTCAAGTCTTGTTCGTCATCATTCCTCTTTAAATGCTCTAAGATTAAATTATCATATATTCGCTTATATTCAGAAAGACTACCTTGTTTCTCTTCTTTGTTATTAACAACGAGTTCGATCTCTCCAGTTGATAATCAGGTTTTTCAAACAAATTACTTTTAATTTTAAGATCAATTTCAATCTTATTTTCGAGTTTAACTGATTTTTGTATTGTGCCGAAAATATTCCAGATTGACCATTTATTTTCTGATTGATATATTAATAATTTCTCATCACCGCTAAAAAAATGCATGAAAGACTCAATAGAAGAATCGCCAGTCTCTAGCCCTATAGATGCTATCTCAAAACCACACTCAATCAAGAATAATTTGACCCTACTTCCAGATCTATATGCTAATAATTTGCTATTATTTGATATTGCGAAATTATCAGGAACATCTGCCATGAAATCTAGTTCGTATAAAATTTGTCTATGAAAGGTAATTATCAATTGGTTTGTTTTTAAATTGTAAAGCTCCATGTATCGCGCACCTCCACGTATAGTATCTACGAAAAAATAATGCTTATCTAAACATCTTAGAATATATTTCAAATTCAAATTTGCAAGCACAAGTTTCCCATCACGACTCATAGGATTATCTAATTTGCTATTATTAATCATGGCACTATATATTCGCTTTGGATATTTTAATTTTTGAATTTCGCCAATAGATCTGCGTTTCAAGTGTACAAAATGATACTTATAAATCCCAGAAACATTTAAAATAATAAGAAAGTACTTATCCATATTTTGATTATCGGTCTCTTTGATATCCATATTCAGGTTATCATCATCGTTCTTTTTGATATCCGTATTCTGGTCCTCGTCAGTCTTTTTAATATCCATATTTCGGTCGTTCATATCTGTCTTTTCATTATCTTCATTTTTTGAAAACAATTTGACTACTCCACCATGTTCAAATTGTAACAATGCTTCTTTTTCAATTGAATAATCTTTGTTAATAGAGTAAACGATAGTAAATCCAGGTATTTTAGGGTCTTCAATAAATTTTTTAAGTGTCATATCATGACTGTTTATACAAGATATTGCTAATAATCTAACAGTTGCTTTATATGACTTGAGACTGAACAATTTATCTGACACAGCAATAGACCAACTCAATCTGTTACCTTTGGACGTAATCAACTCGGTTTGCTCTTTCGTAAATTCTAATGTTTCGGAGATGAAAACACATGAAAGTTTTCTGGATGATAAATTATCATCATATTTCAGATCCGGGTCCGTGTAGTCATTTTCATTCAACTTCTTATTAACATTAAGCATGCGAAATTTGAATTTCGATTTGAATCCTGATTCGTTCGATTCATTTTTCAATAATACGGTAAATCGAGAAGTCATTAAGTCATTATAAATTAAAGAATATGTTATTAGTAGAGTTCAAATCCATTAACGTTAAGTATTATCTGGATAAATACGTATTAGATATCTGGATCTTAATTTATTCGAATATTCATTTACTATTCATTTGCTATCGATATCCGGATAATTATCCGATTTCCGGATATCTAAGCGATTTGAATTATCTGAATAATTAGATACGGATAAACGGATGTCGGATTTATCCGGATTGGAACTCTAGTTATTAGAACGTATTACAATAAATAGTTTTCTGCAGAAATTTTACCAAATTCGACTATGAAATCGCCTTTTGGACTAATAGCTATATATAGTTCTTTCATTTTTTCTTCTTCTTTCCTTTCATCTATTTCTTTAACGTCGACAATAACGTCTTCAGGGCTTTTAGTTGACATACGTATTAAGATAATTTCTTGATGTTTAAAGATTTATATCATTAACTATATAATTATTAATCAATTAAACTACAAAATAGCCAAGGATTGTAAATTTGGGATTTTATTTATATAAATTTCAAATTCTATAAATTAAGTCAAAAATTTTACGAGTCTCTAGAATTGAAATTTCTGTGGCTTAAAATTTTGAAAATGTAGCTGTTTTATTTTTAATCATATTTGGGTTACGCCACTGTTATGTCAAGGGAAACCAAATTCTGTACCTTCAAGTTTATCATTTATTATCAGCTAGAAGCATATTTGGTTTGTAAATATATTTAATTGCATAACATAATGTTTTGCCTTTAGGGCTGAATCTGA
Source organism: Dentiscutata erythropus (assembly GCA_910591965.1). Lineage (NCBI taxonomy): Eukaryota > Fungi > Glomeromycota > Glomeromycetes > Diversisporales > Gigasporaceae > Dentiscutata > Dentiscutata erythropus. Next base: position 21,398 of record CAJVPY010000647.1, read on the forward strand.
TAAACAATAAATAATAAACTTGAAAGCCCGAAGTCAGGTTTTCCTTGGCGTCACTAACTTATAATGGCTGTTCAATTTTTTTTCCGTCAAGCCATTTCTTTTTATTTGCTTTTATATCAACAAATCTATAAATAAACGCTGGATATAATATTCGGTGGCATACTGTTAAAATTAATTAAAGGTCGGACCCGGGTCGACATAATTTCAAATTCGGGTTGTAATAGACATGAATAAGAATTGTCGAGGGATGAAAATTTATCATTTTACTAGATTAGAAAAAACCATGATTTATAAGTGCAATGTGCTTCAAATCAATGGATAACACTTTTATCTCATACAAAATCATAAGCAATTAGCTAAAACAATACTTAAATTTAAAAATAAGATAAAGAATAGCATGCCAATACAGAGAGTCTTTAGAATTAGATGAGAATAATTTTTTGTAGGAAGAAAAACCATATGCTAAACGAATGTGAAGATTTCTTGAATGATTATATTAGCACAGTAACTATATTATAAATATTCTATAATATAAAGCATAACATGAGAGCACAGAAATTCCAATAAAGGAAACGCTAATAAATTTTTCATAAAAATAAATCCTTTTTTATCAGTCACAATTATGGATCTATAAAAATACAATTTATATCACGAGCCTTTTGATCAAATATTGTGAGTTATTCTTAAATTTACAAATGATCTTAAAGCACTACTGCTACTGCTACAGCAGCTATATGACACGTATCATTGTAGTACCATGATAAGATTAAAGTCTGAATCCAGTTTATTTTCTTTACAACATACACTAAAACTGACAAAAGCTGGTTGATAGTACTAACTTCAATTTACCTTTTACAGACAACTAATAAGGAAATCTTGTGTGCGTAGTAATACAAAGCCACGCTGCGGTATGTAATAGTTGAGTAATTTACAATGAGGGTTACAGTGGTTATTTTTATACTCAAAAGAGGACTTATGTATTATGTATGTATCATTATTTAAAAAGAATTACTTTATTATTTTCTTATTTGGGCATAGTCTGGAATAGAGGTTGGATCCTTTGAATATCATCGGGAAATTTTTTTTATTGCAGTTCTGCGCAAATTTGCAAAAAAATTAAATAATAAATCAAATGAAAATCTGCGCAAAACTTCAAATTTTATACTATAAATGCAGAAATTAGATGCAATTCTGTGCAAAACTTCAAATTCTAAAAAATTTTGCAGATTTTTTACAACAATTCTTCAAAAATCTGCAAAAATACAGATTTTTGCAAATTTGCTCTTATTTAATTTTCCCGATGATCCATCATAGCTTTTCAAATATTCGTGGGATTGTTGTTTACGAATAGCATTGAATGAATATCCAGATTTTGAATGGATATCCATCTATTATTGTAACCATGAATATTCACGCACAAATATTCATGAATATAAACGAATTAATTATATACCCTCCATAAATTTTATGTAGCCGAATATTGGATATTCGATGAATATCTATTTCAAACCGTGAATATTCATGGATCCGACCTCTAGTCTGGGAAATGATTATCGTGGCGTAGTGGAGCCTATGACTCACGGAGGGAGTTAAAAGCTTCCAGTGGAGTTTAAGACTCCAGGCTAAATTTACGGATAGGTTTCAGTCTTCGAAGGGAATAACGATTGTTAGAACGATTGTTAATAATATTTAGTATTATTGTAATACACCGATGTATTGATTTATGTTAATAAAGAAAACCTTATGTGTGTTAGCTTATCGATTTAAACAATTTGACCTTAATCAGTCGTAACAAAGTTAGGATCAGATGATCGTCCGGAAAGTTAGGTCGAAACAGTATGAAGTGTCGGAACTATAAACAAAACTTACAATCAAGTTAACATTATTAATAAAATATATGCAGATAGTTTTTTCTATAACAACGGGTCGGTTCTGTCCATAGAAAAAATTTCGCTATACAAAATTACTACTTTTTATAACGAACATAAAATTCAAAATTTTTTAGTCCGTTATATCCAGAACACGTTATAGAGAGGTGAGAGTTGTCTGTAATTTATAAAATAAATTAGGCATTAATAATAAGTCAATAACTTGTTATTTATTCATACTATCGATTATAAAATTTAATAGTATTGCAAAAGGTACATCCAATGTTTTTTGTACTTCTACGGGCATCTATCAATAAACGGAATAATGAAATATTTAGTGGTCAACTTAATGGAATAGCAAACATGCTAAGCGTGAAAATAAGCAATTTTCAACCATCTAAAAAAGATATTTGAAAATTAGGTGGTATTTTATAATTTTATAGTATTATAATTCATAATTCGGAATTTATTTAATAACTACATAGTAACGAAGATCTAAGTAGCGTATAATATCTAATAAAAGTTTTCAGAGTATTATTTGAGACATTAAGAATAATAGCCAACTTCTTGCCGACATTAAACATTTTAAAAAAGGATACAAATCATCTGAATCCTATCGATGGGCAAGTTGGAATCCTATCCATTTCAACAAATTCCTCATCACAACTAACGAACATTCGATAGGCCAAAGATTAGAATTCAGTCCACATAAATTCAAGAAAATCTTGTATGAAAAAAGAAATATCTATCCATCCGAAATGAGAGGAGTAAGTGTACAGTCTATAGTAAATTCCGGAAATAATGAGCTGTATTCTATGTAAAAAGAGGTATAGTTTCTTAAGAAAACATAGTAAGCTTTAAAACGAACTTTTTTTTACAGTAGAACCAGCAAATTTGTTATAGATGTACATAATTTATCGGAGAACGTCACAGAAAACAAACCAAACAACTAATAAGGAATAAACTAGAGTTATATTGAAATTCAAATTTATTTTATTAATTGTAAACATATATAAATATTACTTTATATCATCGTTATTAATCGAAAAATAAAGCCAATATTAGTAAAAAATAAAAATAAATAAATGAAATATAAAAATAAAAAAATAAAATAAAAAATAAAAAATAAAAATAAAAAAAGGATTTATTTCCGGACCATCATCCGGACAATCATTTTCCAGGTGCAAAAGGCAAAAGCCAAATGAATCCAAAGAGCATTCGTAACTCTCTGCGCACTAAAAAGTTTTCGCACGAAAACTCTGGTATTTTACTAACAAGAACTTTAAACCTAATCGATAGAGAAATTTCTTAATTATACAAAATCTTATAACGTGACTTAAATAATACATTGGATCAAAGTTTTGCTCTCAATAATTCATCAAAATAAAAAATAGTGTAACTTCTAAATA
>CAJVPY010000648.1:0-24664 GCA_910591965.1 Dentiscutata erythropus
AATAGAATTATTTATATTAGTAGTCTAAACGTTATCATTACACACAAATATTTTTAGTATATAGTTATAGATATAGAGTTTGTGACTATATGAGAGGTGATTATATAGAAAGACGACTATATACTGTATGTTACTCTAGTTATATTAATATCTAGATATAATGATATCATAGTAAAATTTTTCTATACTAATATTTTTTTTAAAAATTTAATATAAAATATTAGTATAACTTACTGTATTGATATTTTGAATTTTTTTAATAATGTTTTAAAAATAGCAATATAACCAAAGTAATATATATAATATATAGTATACTTTTGACTTCAAATTAATTATATTATAATTATAATCTTATTATTTTTTACTATGTAGACTATATATATTGTGCCTCGAATCGATTCTTGTATCAGATCTAAACCAACGCATGTTAGATGCCAATTTCAAAGTGATGTACATCACCTGATGATTGGTCATCTGATATGTATCAGTTGTAATCTAATGCAAGATTATCAAAATCAAAAAAAAAGTTTTTTTTTAATAACGTAATTATGTAATAACATTATTATGTAATAATATAATTATAAGCAAGGGTATAAAAAAAAGCTCTTTGCTACTTCTGCCTTCTTTTTTTAAAGCTTGATTTAAATATTTCTTTATGAATATTGGCTTTACATCTTCCCTTGGCTTTTGTATTTGATTTTAATGTTGGCTTTCACATTTGATATTGGCTTCGCATTCAATGTTGGCTTCGTATTCGACATTGGTGATGCCCATAATTTCTTTAAATTTAGTGTTGACTTAAATATTTGGTGTTACTGTTCTTGTGTCTTTATTTGCTATGACTAATCTTGTTGTTAAGCACTAGCATTATTTCTTTGGCGCTGCTCTATAACTGGTATTGTTTTGCCTCTTTTTAAGCAGTTACTTTTTTTTTTAGCATGCCTAATTACTTTGGTTTTGTTCTTACCTCCCTTAACATTGGTTTGTTCTTTGATGCCGCTTTATAATTTGGTCTATCTGTCTTTGCCTAGGCATTTGGGGTTTTTTTTAACACATCTAAACTCTGATCTTGTTCTTACTTTTATTAAGCATTGGTTTGTTTTTTGGTGCTGCTCTATAATTTGGTTTGTCTTTGCTTAAGCAGTTGCTTTTTTTTTGGCATGCCTAATTACTTTGATTTTGTTCTTACTTCTATTAAGCATTAGGTTGTTCTTTGGCGTTGCTCTATAGTTTGGTCTGTCTTTGCCTAAGGATTCAGTTTTTTTTTTGATATACCTAATTACTTTGATCTTGTTTTTACCTCTTTTAACATTGGGTTGTTCTTTGGTACTGCTTTATTGTTCTTACTTCTATTAAGTATTGGGTTGTTCTTTGGCACTACTTTATAATTTGGTCTGTCTTTGCCTAAGCATTTGGGTTTTTTTGATGTATCTAATTATTTTAATCTTGTTCTTACCTCCTTTGTTCTTTGGTACTGCTTTAAATTTGGTCTGTTTGTTTTTGCCTAGACATTTGAGGTTTTTTTAACATGCCTAAACTCTGATCTTGTTTTTACTTCTATTAAGTATTGGTTTGTTCTTTGGCACTACTCTATAGTTTGGTCTGTCTTTGCCTAAGAATTTTTTTTTTTTTTGGCATGCCTAATTACTTTGATCTTGTTCTTACTTCTCTTAACATTTGTTTGTTCTTTGTAATTTGGTTTGTCTGTCTTTGCCTAGGCATTTGGGTGTTTTTTTTGGCATGCCTAAACTTTGATCTTGTTCTTACTTCCATTAAACATTGGTTTGTTCTTTGGTGCTGCTCTATAATTTGGTCTGTCTTTGCCTAAGCAGTTGCTTTTTTTTTGGTACACCTAATTACTTTGATTTTGTTCTTACTTCCATTAAGTATGGATTGTTCTTTGGCACTGCTTTATAATTTGGTTTGTCTTTGCCTAAGCATTTGGGTTTTTTTGGCATGGCTAATTACTTTGATCTTGTTCTTACCTCTCTTAACATTGGGTTGTTTTTTGGTACTTCTATTAAGCACTAAGTTGTTCTTTGGCACTGCTTTATAATTTGGTCTGTCTTTGCTTAAATACTTAGTTTTTTCTTTGATATGCCTAAACTCTGATCTTGTTCTTACTTCTCTTAAGCATTGGCTTTATTCTTTGGTGCCGCCTTATTTGGTTTTGTTTCTTATAATTCTGAAAATGGAGTATACATTCATAAGTAAAAATACTCTTGACCAAATATATAGATAATTTTCCAAAAGCCAAACAAAAAAAATCATTAATAAACCATGAGTTATTAAATAAAATAAAGACAATTTTGTTAAATCCACAGGATAATTCGCTTTATAATAAAAACTTATAGTCTTAGGTTAAAAGCAAATTCATACTTGAAGAAATTTTGCTAGGGGACTACAGAGTAATTGTTAAAGTCATGAACAATCCTGTATTAATAGTTGAAAAGTTTTATAATATTTTATATCAAATTCATAGTGAAATAACTTAGTATAGCAATCAAAAACAAACATAGAACTCGGTCCGTAAAAGATAAAAATTTATTAAGCAAGAAATCATAAAAAGTTTGTAAACAATTGCATAGCATGTGCAGTAAAAAAGCCAGTATTTCACTTTTTGGTAGCAAAACTTATAATTGCCAAGAATTTTTTGTCTAGAATATAGATAGATCTTATTAATTTATTCTATATTCCCAATAGAGAGTACAAATATATATGTCATGTAAGAGACCATTTTACAAGGTTCTCATGGGCCAAGTTTCTTATATCAAAAAGACTAATCAAAGTTGCATTTTTCCTCTTTGACCTTTTTCATACAATCGAATCACCCCAACTATATTGCAATTGGATAATGGAAAAGAGTTTGTAGTACAAGTAATCAAAGAACTAATCATGCTATAGTTATTAGTAAAGATCATAAATAGGTGCCCAAGACACCCCCAATTGCAAGATTTGGTAGAACACATGAATGGCATTTTAGAGCAAAAGCTAGATAAATGGAAAGAAACTACTAGCTGAAATGATTAGTTATTTAGTTTGAGATTTGTAGTGGTTGCTATAAACAATTCATAGTGCAGGTCTTATAAAAAACACTCTATAAATCGGTATATGGGGATAAGCTCTGTAGTAATTATACTCTGGTAAATGAACTTTTTAATAATAATATCTTCGATAAAGAAGAGATACTAAATACAATTGAAATTCCTGATATTAATTATGAAGTAAGCCTGGATGACAATATGGCAGGAGCATGGCGAACATTCGATTTGATTGGCTTGTAGATCTCTGAGTTACACAACATAAATAAAAATTTTTAAAGTAACTTTTACTATGAAAAACCACATCATCAATTAGCAACCCATGGTTTTACATAATAATTTTTTTTAACCCGTCTTAAAGTATTTTTTACCTCTTCATACATCTTTAGTGAAAAAAGATCAGTATAGATCATTATCACTAAAAACTTTACTTAGAGAGCAAATTTAGGCAAATTTAGGCAACAAATGAGGTAATAAGCTTTTTAAATTAAAAAAAATTTAATTATTATTGGCTAATTTCAGTAAAGTTTTGCATCACCAGACTAAGTAAACTTTATATTAATAGAGCAAGAAAGAAAACTTTAGCCACTTTAATACTATACTAAGGTAAGATTAACATGACTATTATAGTACAATTATAGAATATATACAAGTGACAATTTAATCTTCTTTTTTGTCTTTCCCAACTTTAATACTATGTTGATAATTATAACCAACTATATTCATCTGCTTAACTAATATATAGTATTTTAATTCAAATTGATGAAAGTCAGAGCAGTGGACAATCAGGAATACCATAGGTTTTCAAAAATAAGCTACCCCCTCTTTTCTTGAAGAAGAAATATAAGAAAATCTTTATTCCGAAAATAAGCTACCCCAATAATTTTTCAAAATTCAGAAGTAGTTTCTATATATAAAAGTCAAAATTCTATTAAGTAAATCGATAAAAGTCACTTAATAGGAGTTGTTCAGGATGTAAAAATACACATATTCTGAAGTTTGAAGCAAATCAGAAAACATTTACTAAGATGTTTTTGCATTTTACGTTTGAACGTAAAATGCAAAACATCTTAGTAAAAAGTTCTCCAATTTGCTTCAAACTTTTAGAAAATATATATTTTTACGTTCTGAACAACCTCTATTAAGTAATTTTCATCGATTTACTTAATAGAATTTTGACTTTTATATATAAAAACTACTTCTGGATTTTGAAAAAAATAATAAAAATCAATCTTTTCAAAATTTTACCTGAAAATAAGCTACTCTATGATTTTTGTATAACTTTTTAGCCAAAAAAGGGTAGCTTATTTTCAAAAGCCTACGGTAAAAATGTTAATGATTGCATGAAAGCATTCCAACTTAGAGCCTGGAAATAGAAAATGTAATTGAGTGAATTCCATTTAATAAATTATCTAACATTAAAAAATTGGTGAAGAATTTGGTTCAATATATTCAGCAACCTGGTAAGAAAAGTTGATAAAATTGATGATGGTTATAGTTATATCTACAAAAAAGCATATGAACTATTGCATTCAAGATATTGGCCAGTTCTGAGAAAAATACTGATTTTTTAAAAAAAGTAAGTTAATTTATTGCTTTAATAATTTATCTAATAGTTTATTGAGCTAATTTATTGTTTAAACTTTAAGTTTAAAAGTCTAACCCAAAACACAGAAACAAAAAATTACTTGATAGCCTTTTAATATGCTGATAATAGAAGTCTTTATAAATATTTAAGAAAAAATTTTATTAGTCTTACATGGCAGACTAAATTACAAATACTTAAATATACTGCGTGGGAGTTATATTTGATTTATACTAGTACAGGATACATCTATGCAGATTTTTATAGTAGCAACATTTTGCAAGATCAACGCACTAATAAAAATACACAATCCTATATTGTCGATCTGGGATTGTCTAAAAAAGTAAATGAGAATGTTTTAACTAGCGAAATTTATGGAGTTATGCTCTATGTTGCTTCTAAAGTTTTATCAGGCAATAAGCGTTTACACAGGCAGCAGATATTTATAGGTTTGGTGTTATTATGGCAGAAATGTCAACTGGTCAAAGACCTTTTGATGGACGTAAATTGAATTTAAAACTTATAGTGGAAATTTGCAAAGGATCGTGACCAAAGTTTGCACCTGATGCTATATTAAATTGGCTGAGAAATACATGAATTCTGATCCGCAAAAATGGCCTAGTGCTTGGAATGTTTATTGGACAATAAAAGATTGGCATGAGAAGTTAGCTAGTTCAGACGATAACAAAATTAAAAAGCAATGCTTGGATGTTGATAATTTTATCAAATCATCACCAATACCAAGACATCTAGATGAAATGTACCCTAGCAAAATTATTAGCATGAAATTAATTTTAAAGGCAATTAAAGGTATTATTTAACTTAAATATTTTGTCATCATAAATCGCTCTAAAATCTTTAACATGCAGTGGAAATTTGCAAAGAGTCGTGACCAAAGTTTGCACCTAATGATATATTGAATTGGCTGAGAAATGTATAGATTCTAATCTGTAAAAACGGCCTAGTGCTTGGAATGTTTATTGGGCAATAAAAGATTGGCTTGAGAAGTTAGCTAGTTCAGACAATAATGAAATTAAAAGCAATTCTTGAATATTAATAATATTATTAAATTATCAATGATACCAAAATATCCAGATAAAATATACACTAGCAAAATTATTAGCACAAAATTAACTTTAAAGGTATTATTTATTTAACTTAAATATTTTGTTATTATAAATCATTCTAAAATCTTTAACTTGCAGTGGAAATTTGTAAAGGATCGTGACCAAAGTTTGCACCTGATGCTATATTAAATTGGCTGAGAAATGCATAAATTCTGATTTGCAAAAATGGCCTAGGGCTTGGAATATTTATTTGGGCAATAAAAGATTGGCTTGAGAAGATAGCTAGTTCAGACAATAACGAAATTAAAAAGCAATTCTTGAATATTGATAATTTTATCAAATCATCACCGATACCAAGATATCTAGATGAAATATACACTAGCAAAATTATTAGCACAAAATTAATTTCAAAGGCAATTAAAGATATTTACTTAACTTAAATATTTTGTCATTGTAAATCGCTCTAAAATCTTTAACTTGTGGTGGATTTGCACCTGATGCTATATTGAATTGGCTGAGAAATGCATGAATTCTGATCCACAAAAATGGCCTAGGGCTTGGAATGTTTATTGGGCAATAAAAAATTGGCTTGAGAAGATAGCTAGTTCAATTAAAAAGCAATTCTTGGATGTTGATAATTTTATTAAATTATCACCGATACCAAGACATCCAGATGAAATATACACTAGCAAAATTATTGGCACGAAATTAATTTCAAAAATGATTAAAGGTATTTATTTATTTCAACTTACTTATATTGTCACCATAAATTACTCTAAAATTTTTAATGTGTTGTAGTTGGTTTATGAAACTTTTTGTTATATAATGTCAGGTTTTTATATGATATTTCAATTAAGTATTTTCTTATTAATCAATTGAACATTATCAATCAATATACGTATTAATTAATTTCTCGTTTAAATTTTTATTCATATAACATAAGATTCTTTTAAGCACAGATTATTATTATAGGTCAGAATTCAATTTTTAATTGGTAGAAAGTGGTTTAAAGATTCATTATCACAATAAAAAAAAGGGTTGAAGCTATCTTTTTTTGTCAGACTTCAGCAAAATTACAGTAGAGATCACTTCAATTACAGAATTAACTTATGCTACCCAATTATATTGAAAGCACCCTTAGTCTAAGTTAAGTAATTGTTTATTGGTCTAATTGGCCTTGGTATTTAATATTAGCTATTAACATCTCATTTAGCTCTTTATCCACGTTATACAGGTTAAATCAATGAATATCAGATGCATACCAGGAGAAAAGTTTTCTAATATATACTATACCCATTAGTTTCCATAGATCCGCCAAGTATTAGCAGTATATGGGTAAGATTTTGGGAAGTAAATCGATATCGGTAACATATTGGGATACCCTGATATCTTACTTTTAGTACTCTGAGCCTAAAAGTAAGTTATTGGGTATTCCAATATTTTGCTGCTATGTTGCTGATATCGATCTACCTCCCGATATATTACTAATATGTTGCAGGTCTTTGGCAGATTAACAAATACATATCAGAAAACTTTTCTTCTAGTATGCACCTGATATTCATTGATTCAACCTGTGTTAGTTTGTATAATTATCATCTTGAACAGATCCGCATAGTACAGTCTGGTGTTTTTCCATATTCGGTAGAACCAAATATAGTAAGGATTTACACTGCATAATTATATATGATGTTCTAGAATTTATGATTATTCTTAAAATTTAATTGGCCTATATAATAAATGCTACAAAGAGAAAATAAGACTACAAATTTATTATCTTTTATCATATAGATATTTTTTAATTGATAGTATCTCTCTCGGGCATGTATCAAAAACCTGGGTATAAACAAAAATTAATATTGTAACATATTAGTTATACAATTTGTTACATGTAAATTTTTATATATATAAAATTATAAAAAAAACATATAAAATTACTATAAACTTTGATTCTGTGATGTTTCTTCACCTACATATTATATATAAAAATTTACAAGCAAAATAGTGTGACAAATTGTGTGACTGATAATGAATATAAAGTAATTTATTCATATTTAATCGCTACCTTAAAGATTATCTATTAATCAATGTATTAATAATAAGCTACTTGAGCTTTTAGCAATTATTTATACATTGTCTTTTTATAAATTTACTGATCGATATATTTGAAATTTAGGGCCACGAATTTAGAAATATGGCACAGGTGAAACAATGATATTTTATTTACAGGGTGAAATAGCACAGATAGAACTATAAATATTATTAGATTATCTATGTAATATACTTAAGTATTCTAAGTTAGTAGACAATTGCTCTTGTTGAGTTTTTTATTTTTCTATATATATTGATAGATGATATAATGGATTACATAAAAATTATGCATTGGATTTCCTGTTTTTACAAATAAATATTTGCTAATATACTTATTATAAGTATAAAATAAAAGGGTCCTATGGTCATATTGTAAGAGACCTATTATATATAAAAGACTACCAAAGATCCATCATATCCATTAACCATATAAAAAAAAAGAGTCTTCTAGTCACATTGTAAGATACCTTTTTTGCACATTCTAATTTCAATTGTTCTGTGGTCTGGTTACTGATTAAGAAAAAAAAATCCGAAATACTACGTATAAAAAAAAAAATAAATAACAATAATGAACTAAATTACAAAGAAATTAAAAATTTATACTTTACATTTTTACAATATTTGTTATATGTTATCATATATCGTCATACTATATGCATATTGCAAGCCAAAAAAAAAAAAGGCATAAAATTATCATTCTTTTTTTCCCTTTATAGTCTTAAAAATAAAATTACCTTTACCTTTCTTTTCATTTTTTCTTGATCTTAAAATAAACATTTTTTAAGCTTTAATGAAATGTATATAAGATTCAATAAACTATTTAAGCTTTTTTTTTAAACTCGTGTCTTCACTAAAAATGTTAGTCTTCTTAATTTGGTATTAGAGATCATTATATTCTTTTTTTAACATGTACTATTTATTTTCTCTAAAGATTCTAAAACTTTACTGTTATAAGATTTTTCTCATTTATAGAAAGGAAAAAAAAAAATAAGAAAACTCCAAAAAACTTTTAGCTATATCAGATGAAAATACTTTTCAAGTAAATCTTGAGAATATGGATAATAACTCTTCTCAAAAAAATATTACAAATGATTATGAGAATGACGCTTTGTCTGTTTTTTTAAATAATCAGCCCATAGTAGAAACTAGTGCTAAAAATCAAGAACCACACTTAGAAAAGCAAGAGCAGCACTCTAAAGAAGAACAAGAACAGCACTCTAAAGAAAAACAATGCTCTACTAAATGACAAAGAACTATACATCTTTTGTGGGCTACTTTAACTGGTCTCAAGACAAAAAGGTTGCTTTTTGCAAACTATGCCGCACCCGTTATAGTAAAACTACTAGAATCAGCATGATCAAATGGCATTTTCAAAATCATCATAAAAATAGTTATGATAGAATTTAGCAGTCAACCTTATTAATGCAAAACGTTGAACTATATGGATCTTATGATGAGAGAAAGGTTAAATGACTTAATAAACTTCTTATTCGCTGGATCATTTGTGATCAACAAGCTTTTCAAGTTGTTGAAAATGATGATTTTTGCAAGTTAATTTTGGCACTTAACCCATGCTTTAAAGTACCAACAAGACAGACAATTTTAGATTATGTTTTACATATATATGAGCAAGAACGAGCACAATTGTGTAACTTTTTTCAAAACTTTGATCATAAAGTTGCAATGACTGTTGATACTTGGTCAGCTTGTATTAACCAAGCTTATCTTTCAATTATATTATATTGGATTAATAATGATTGGTGTATACAACATATCCTCCTAGATTTAATTCCTTTACATGAATGTTATATTGAAGTTGTTATCGCTGAGAACATTATAGAACAAATAGAATATTTTGGGCTAGGTGCACAATTGTTGTCTCTAACTGCCGATAATGCCACTAATATGAATACATGTGGTCGTCATTTGGTAAACCTGCTCCAATCACATTATAATAATACTAATTTTTGTAGAATAAGATATGCATCTTATATATTGAATCTTGCTGTTAAAGCAGGAATTTCGGTTCTTGATGATTTTGTAAAAAAAGCTTGTGAATTTACCAATCATATTCGATGCTTTCAGCCTTGTTTTGAAGAACTAAAAAAAATATTCTTAATGAAAAATAAACAATTTTTTGTGCCAGATCTTGATGTCGATATGAGGTGGAACTCAATGTATATTATGCTTAATAAACTTTGTTGAATTCGAGAAATGACTGATATTTTGGTGGTTTCGTTACCTGAGCTTAGATGTAAGTCTTTTTAAAAAAATTGTAAATTAAATAATAATATTTATATATTTATATATAAATCTATTCTATAGTTAATTATTGAACTTTTGAAACCTATATATAAAGCGACAAAGCTTCTTTCTTCATCGAGCCATCCAATACTTGAAGATCTAAGAACAGTTTTTATGTAATTATGGAAATTCTTGATAATACTCAAATTGAATTAGACTTTGTTAAAAAAAGCATTGCAAAAAAAATCAGTAACAAAATCGATCACTATTGGGATGAATTGCAATTATATTTTTATGAAGCAGTTCTTTTTAACCCATTAACAAAATTCACAACCTTTGGAAGTGATACTCAAAAACATAATGCATTGCTCAAAATTCGGTCAACATATCAAAATTATATATCATTAGAAAAAAACAATACTAACTCACAAGTTGAAAATCAGACCCAAGCAATGTCTACATGTGATTACTTTAGAAAACAAATAAAGCAAATACACCGTAGTAGTTCTACATTGCATAATGATGTATTAAAAGAGTATCTTAACGCACCTAATGAAGATACAAATGTTCTTGCTTATTGGAAATTAAATCTTCATACTTACGATAGGCATCTCTTATTTGAATAGCATGAGATTATCTGGTCATTCAAGCAACCAGTGTACCTAGTGAGCAGATTTTTTTAGTGGCTAAATATACTATAAGTAAAATACAAAATCATATAGATGCTAAGAAAGTACATGAAAGTCTTTGTCTTAAAACATGATATGAAGCAGGAATGATTAATAGTTGGAATAATGGTAGAAATTAGTTTTTTTAATAAGTCTTGGTAACTTGGTTATGTAGCACCTATCAATTTTTTTTTGGTGGTACTTTTCTTAGACCTTTTTTTTTTCTTTGGGTACTTTTTCTAAAACCAAATTTTTTTTTTTTTTTAGCATGTTTTTGTGGGTTTGCTTTTTTATAGCCAAGGTTTTTTTTCTTTTTGATATTACTTTCATTACTAGAGAATTTGTCTTTATATAGAAGAATTTTTATACTAGAAGCATGTTGACGTACTAGAAATGTGTTGACTAACTTTTTTTAGTTGGATAATAAAAATTCTGCTATGTTATCTATTATAAATTGGTGTTTCAGGTTATCTAGTTATTAATATATATAAGAAGTTCATATGTATTTATAACGCATTAGCCTTGTTTGAGATAACTTGCACATAATAATTATAAAGACTTTACGATTATTATGTGTGGGCTTTTTTTGTCTATTCAAATACTGTTTTATGTTTTACAAATATACTGTATTTACTTAAGTGAACAATATTAAAAATATCATGAAATGATAAATTTAATATAATATATATACAATCCGCATGATTATTCTAATTTGATTAATAAATTAATTCAACCATAAGTTTTGATAAAATACTTGCATAAAAAGCCACATGATAAGTTAATATAAAAAATTAGGTACACAAAAAACTAAGCAGGAATAAAAGGAAGCATTAAAGAAGAAGTTTCTGGTGAGAGTACATGGATGTTAAGGATTGGTTTTGGTTATAAGCATGGAAATAGTTAGATAATGCCTCATGGCAAGAATACAAATTATATATAATTTGTAATCTATTTTTATTATAAATCAATCAATGTAAAATCAATCTTTTTATTTGCTTGATTGATCTGAGAAGTGCAGATTCGATATATATTTTGATGTTAAAACGTAAAAAATATCAAAGTAAAATATAAATTGAAAACCTTATACTGTAGATTTGTGATATAATTAAAAAAATTGTTTTAAATATAGTTTTTTTATATTTAATATAAGTGTTAGCATTTATGTAAAGCTAATTAATCTAGCCATTAGATTATTAATAATATTATTTGAAATATTGAAATAATTAAAGAATTGTTAAACTATTTATTTTGATGCTCAATAATAGTTTGACTCGAAGTTTATACTTTGAGTTTATAAACTCAAGTTCAAACTCAAGTTTAAACTTTAAAGTTAAACTAAAGTTCATGAACTTCAGTTCAGTTCGTTTTTTCTTTGAACTTCTTGGGACTGAACCAGAACCAGACTGAACGAACCACTTAATATCTCTAATATCTAATTTGCCTTTATTCAATCTATGTAAGACAATTTAAAAATTCACTTCTTAAACAAGTACTTCTCTGAGGTTAATTAAATGCCTCACACAACTAGATAAATTAATTCACACCAAATTACTTCAGTTATATTGTAAATGGCATAATCCATTTAATAGTAAATACTTCTTTTGTAAAATTATAAAGCTATGGTATATGAAAAGTTAAGTTATAGTATATAATAAAGTTTTGACTTAGTATAGCTATATTGACATATTGCGGTGTTAAGAGGACTCGGGACTATCAATATAGATATAGCTAGTATAAGTATATGTAGTTATAACTGGGGGCTACAACTACTGAGAATAGAAATGATGATATATCTGTTACCTCTAAGCATCATGATGCCCTCCAACTATACTGACTACTGGAAGCATTTGTGAAATATGCCTGGGCAGCCTCATTACCATATTGGAAAGTATAGTCATTAGCACAGACCTAATTGGATATATTAAAACCTGAGTCTCAAAAATCACAAGAAACTAGCTAGTTACAGCAGCATGCAGGCTTGAGATACTTATCTATTTGGGTAGAGGCAGCTATATGGCTTGGGATACGAACTCCTGGAAAGTACACCAAGTAAGAATTGAGGAAGAAATCACTCTGCCAGGCATACCAAACTGGAAGCAATAAATGCCTATTTGGTATACACTGATTTGGAAGTTGAAGATAAAAGGTTTGTGGGTAATGTGGCAGACATGTGAATACTGATTGGCAGTTGGGGAAGAATATATAAAATACAGGTCAATTACATGTGTGGAAATGTTGACAGCTCTGGTGGGTTTTAGCCGTAGATAAATAGTCTTAGTACTTGATATCCTAGTTCTAGTTCTGATATATAATATGTATGTATTTATGGCACCATCATATGTTAATATACTTAAGTACACGTGGCTCTCGATATAATAGACCACTGATATAATAAATATTGCTTAATACAGAGAATTTTAATAAAACAAAATCATTACTAATAAAATCCTTTTGATATATCAGAGATTATTAATAATCTTGTGATATAACTTATAGCAGATTTTGTTCTAAAATTACTATATAAAAAATCATTTGATAAACTGGATTTTATTATTAATTATACAAATAATGAATTTATACTATATAGGAATAAAATACAAAGTCATTGTATATAGTTTAAAGATAAGTTAAGTGGAGTAGTTTTTTTGCATCTAATTTGATAATCCATCCTTCTAATTTGTAAGATTTTGCCTATATCAGAAATGCTGTGTAATGATGAGTATTAGTATGGCTTAGACTTTCTGTATTTTGCATTAAAAAATAGGCTTTATGTTTATTGTCACATGTATGTTTTATTTTAATTAGTGCTATAAAAAATTTGTGTGTTAAACATGGTATATCAGCTACAACTAAATAGGCTTTTAAAGTCATAGCACCAGATTAAGCTATAATTATCAAAAGCACAACTTGTTTCATGATTAGAGCATGACTCAAACTGTGGCTTAAGCTATAATAGATAATACCAATACAGTATTGCATGAATATTATTATATAATTATAGCAATAATGAAATTTTAAATCATATTAATAATAAAGCTTTGACTTTTAATTTATATATCTGAGAGAAACTTAAATCATTTTTATAATAGACTTGTTCTGATTGACTAAAATTAATTATCTGCATTTGTGTTATAAATCTTCAAAATTACAGTAAGGAGTGCTTCAATTAATTGTAGTATTTATATGCTATCTTGGTAGCTAGCTAATTATGTTGAGAGCACTCTTAGTCTCAAAGTTTAGCAATTATTTGTTAGTCTAAGTATTTAATATGTACTGTTTATGTCTTATTTATCTTTTTATTCATATTAGTCTATATAATTATCATCCACCAAGAATATTTCTAAATTATGCAGATTAATATAATCAGATTTGTATATACCTTTATTTATAATATTAGTTCCAGCAGCATGTATTATTAAGATTAGCATTAGAAAATTATAGTGACTAGCATAGTATACTTTTAAAGAAGTATTTTACACTCTATGCTATATATATTTTAAATTTTATAAAATTTCTTGTTTGTTTAAATTATAGCATCTCATATTAATATAATTATACTGTGTTTAGTTGTATGACTAGTATTTATTTATCTGAATTAAGCTTTATATTGGAATTTCTAAACTAAGCTTATATTTATCTATTCTTAGTTTAGTATAACAATGTTATGCAGTTATGAAATTTTTAAAAAATCATTTTGTTTCTTCACTATACTTTAATTGGATTTATATAAAACTTGAATAAATATCTATAAACAAAGGTTTATTTCAGATGCAAAAGCCTCAGATACTAAGTTTTAGATAATTGTTAATCACCTTTTTTAGAGCTATAATGGTAATCAACTAAAAAGTAAAAAATAGCTTAAGCATCGATCAGATCTTTGTATCAGTTAATTGTATTACAGTAAATTACATTCTAAAATGATTACTTGCAACTAGATTTTGCACCAAATTAGAAGCAGTAACTAGTTATTAGTTTTGCTTCAAATTTAGATTAACAGTAAACTAGATATGGCTAGATGATTTGCATAAGTCACACATATTAGTATTGTTTATTTGTATTAGAAACAAACATTACATATAAATCACATAAATACAAAATATATACTGTATATAATTAAATTAAGAATAGTCTTAATGAAGAAATAAGGTTTCAGTTCAGTATAATAAATAAGTTAATAATTGTTATGATTCAAATTGTTTAATGCAAATTAATACACAATTAAAGAGTAATTAGAAGGGTTAATAACATATTAAAAAAGGTGGCATAATACTTGCTATTAATAGATAATTGGTCAGTTAATTAGCAAGATATGATAAAACTCTTTCCGACGATCACTTGTACTAAAAAATCCAAACATATTTTTTTGTAAAAAAAACAATAGCATATAGTAAAAACAGGAGGGCAGTGCTATAAGTCAGCAATTGTTATTTAGAGATACGCTACCTGCTAACTTCTTTAGAGTTTATCACTCACCGCACGCACAGCACTTGTCGTTTAGAAGTAGTTCTCATACACTACTTGCCGACAAGCCCAGAGTTTATCACTTATCAATAAAAAAGCATAAGTACCCTACCCCTTTTATAGAAGAAGGTTTAAAAGTTGTTGGGTTTTTTATATGGATGTAACTACTTTCCTTGGGTACAAGTGAACTCTTTCTAGATTTTTTTTCGCTTGGCCGGTCTCTTCCAAAATTTTCGACAAAAAGTGGGCAATTTGGCTTACCTCTTCCAAAAGATCAGCAGTGTTTACCTCCCAAATTTGGACATACCCAGGAATGCAACCACATGTCTTGTTTATCGGTAGATATGTAATGCGACATAGTCTATAGATACGGGACCTCCACGTGACTGGGATCGGGTCTCTGGCATAAGAGGCATCCGGAGATGGTCAGTAGTCAGATAATAATTTGTTAGATTTTGTAGTTAAGATATACAAACGTTGCAGTTGTTATAAAATTTTTTCTTAAACCTGGCATGGGTTATAATAGTGTATTTTTCTTTCATTTTATTTGTGCTATTTTTTGATAGAAGTAGTTTCTTCTTTGTTGGCCCTCAGACTTTTCTCTTTAATTTTCTTTTTTTACATTTCATTGTACCCCTTTTATTTTTTCTTTAAAATTCCTCTTTGTTCTATTTATTTGTTTTAGTTAATTTTTTGTTTTGTTTTCTTGGTATTACTGTATTGGTGGTTTTGTATTGGATATAAGATCATCACTTTCTTTTGCTCTTAATAAAGAAAGAGAATATGAAGAGAAAAGCTTTGACGGGCTGACAAAGTTTATCTAACTTGTATACAGGTTGGTGCAACAAGTCATATTTGGGCATGTTAATTGCAGCCAAGTAATATCAGGCTCGCAATTACTAGACACCTTTTATAATTATGAATAATATGTATTGTTTGAGAGAGTTTAACTCTCACCTAAATATAGTCTTAAATAAATTGAGCACTAGCAAGACTGTCAAAGAATTAAAAAAAAAAAAAAATTAGCAAAGTATGATCAAAGAGAAATCAATAAATGTATAGTATGTAATAATTAGTAAGCTAAATATTGTATAAGAAGTTAAATAACAATTAGTAATTAATTGATAGTAATCAATTGATATAATCAATTAAGAGTTAAATATAATATATAAAAAATGAAAAATAGAATTCTTTTATTTTCAAACCTATTTTTATATTGAGACATTGATAATCCCTTAGAAACTGACATAATTTGTATTGGTGATAGCAAAAACCAAAGCAAACAAAATAAGGTTTCAAAGTAATATTTATTTTTTATTTTTTTTTTGACGATCATGTCACAACTTTATTTTATATTATAAGATTTATATTTATAAAAAATGTGATATCTATTTATAGCTATGCTATTTTAAACTAAAGTGTGGCTCACCCGGTTGCCAATTGGTACTTATGTGTGACCTGCCAAAGTAGAATTAACCTCGCTACCTTTTCCTTATCTACCTCAGATAAAGAAAATGCAGTTCATCGGCCTGGATCTACAGCCTATCATAATCTAACTTAATTTTTGTTATACCCGGACCACCTTCCGGTCCATATCCATTTGTTTACCTTCTCCGTTACTAAATTCACTTTTTCTTTAAAATTGTTCAGAAAGTTTTTTCCTTTTTTCCTCCTCTTGAGTCTTTCCTTGCCAGCATTTGGTAGATCTCCCTGATCGGGTACGCTTGTCCTTTTGGTATTTTTTATTGCCTGGAGCCTTTTCTTTTTTTTCTTTTTGGAGTTTATTTGCAACTCTTTTTCCTATTTTACAGTTTTTTTGCATCGTTGGAGCCAGATTTCTTCTTGAAAGAAGCTGTGCCACTTGTCTCACCATTCGAGTATTATTAGTTCTGCATCTTTTTTGGTGATCCCTGTTAATATAAGTGAGGCTGATAGGTCTGTCTCAATTAGTCCTCTTGCCAGGTAGTATCTTTTCTTATGTCGGTCTTTGGTGCTTCCACCTGCAAATGCCGAGTAGATGTTGTTTTGGGATATGGAGTCCTCAAGGTTTCTCCATATTTCTTTTACAATCGAATACTCTTTTTCTACCCAATGTTGTTCATCTATTTCACAGGACGTTAGGTGTTCGAAGTCTTCCTCTTTCTTTTTACATTTTCTGCAGATTGCTGTTGGGTATAGATCTTCACAGTTTTTTTTATGTAGATACAGTGTAGGCAGTAGTCTACTTAGACTTTTTAGTCTGAAGCTCCATTTTTTATTCGCTTTAAAGGATCTTGCTTTTTCTTTTTTTCTTTTTTTCACAGGTTTCTAAATATTTTCCAATCCTGGTTGTCGATTCTCCTTTGATAAATGCTATCCTTTTGGCTTGAGGCAAATAACCAGTCTGCTTTGTGAAATGTTTGGGTAAGTATTTTGATAAAGCTATGTATTGGAGCATCGATTGGTTGTGTATTCCAGGTTGGTCTGAGCATTATTCTCTGTATCTCATTTGCTGTAAAGGAAGTTACTTCTTTTTCTTGTATGTCTTTTTTCGCTGCCTTGTCCGCTAGATCATTTAAGATATCACCTGTATGTGCTTTCACTTTGTGAAGTTGAATAGATATATTTTTAGTATTTAGCAGTTTAATAATAGTACCCAGAATGCTAGAGTTTTTTGCTTTGCACCAATTTCTCGTATTTTTGGTTTTTTGGCTCCTCTTGATTGCTTGTATTGCTGCTTGGCTGTCTGTAAAAATATTTATCTTGCTGTTGTTCGGAGATATTAGAGTTGCTACAAGGATCGCTGCAAGTTCAGACCTGGTTGAGAAAAACCACCCTTGAATTCTACCTTTAAGTTCCCTCACTATTGCACCTTTACTATCTAGTTGAATTATCTCATACCCTGTTATGTGGTCCTCCATTCCTTCTCCTCCAAGTGAGCTATCTGTGTAGTACATTATTTTACTATATATCATATTTTCTTCTAGCGCCTGAATGAGTTTACTTTGCTTGCTCAAGTTTTCTATAGCACTTTTGATAATATGTATTTCCTATTTTTCAGCAGGGATTGCGTGCACCATTTCTGTTTCTTCTCTTTTCTCTAAGGCCTCCTCTACTAGCATTGTTAAGTCCTTGAGGTGTTTTAAGTTGATTAAAGATGCCCAGCCGCCCTTGCTTCTTTTTTTGATCCAAGAACTTATATCTTCTATTTTGTTGCTTTTAATTTTTAGGGTCTTGCTAGTTGGGATTAGGCTTGATTCTAGAGAGTTAGAGAGTTGCAAGTTTTCTTTATTCCCCTCTTCCTATTTGATTATGTGTACCTTTTGGTTTGGAGGTTTCTTTTGTATTTTGCCTATAAATGGTGCTTTGTCGTTTTTCCTTTTGCCTATTACCCATTCTTTTTTGGATCCCTTATGAGATATTTTCCTTCTTTTGGGTTTTATTTAGATTTTGTTTCTTGCTCGTTCTTGGATATAGGTCTCATGAATCTTCCGAGTAAGTTTGTTTGCTAGTACTGTTTCTTCTAGCTTTCGAAACCATTGAGGAGTTTTTCCTTTTGGTTTAAGTCCTCGGGTTCTTTTAATTTGTTGCTAAGTAAGCAGAATATCATCTTGTTTTGTAGTTATTTGTTCTAGACACCATAAATTAAGGTCGCAGAGAGATTGGCTAGCTTTTTCTAAATCCTTTTCATTTAGTAGTGTCTTGATCTTATTAACCAGGTTATTATCTAAGGTTACGTTCCAGTTTTTCTCTATATCTATGTTTTTAATATTAAGGCCTAGGTTTTTGGCTATTACTAGAATGCTTGTATTGAGATTGTTTTTCCATTTTCACTTTTGGATTTTATTATTTTCTAGGAGCCAAATCAGTACTGTAGAGCATAGAGAGGACCAGAAAATCTTTATTATAGGTCCTCGCTATAAAAATTTTATTTATAAGATTTGCGAATTTGACTTTTTTATAATTAAGTGAATCAGTTTTACGGACATCTTTAAAAATTAATAATAAACCGAATCTCATTTTAATCGATCACCTTAGTATATAAAAGCTGCTAAACCTTTCAGACTTTTTCGGAGCTTTATTTCAATTTTTATTCTAACCTTGCTCGTATTTTATGTTCGTTGAATTTCTAATCGGAACATTTCGGATCTGTGTCTGATCTATAATAAACTGAATCAACTAATAGTAACTTTTTATTTTCTATATATATGTGAATCTAATCCAGAGCAGTGACCTTTTGTTTTCCTATATATATGCGAATTTAATCCAGAGCGGTAACCTTTTTTTTTGCGAATCATATAAAGTTGGTGACTTCACAAAGGTTTATAATAAATTGAATCTATGATAGGTCGATCACATTTTTAAAATTTATAGTAGTATTCGAATATTGTCATGGTGAGGACCTATAATAGAGATTTCCCAGTCCTGTGTAGAGAGAGTTGTGCGTCTTTTAACCTTATTCTAGTAAGGTCTCCCACAAAGTCTGGGTTATTAATTCTAATTACCTATTCAGTGAACATGTGTTTTATATGTTATTGCCACAAAGAGTTTATTTTCCAAATGTCATTCTGCAACAGAACAGAGTTGGAAGCAGTTGAAGTTAGCTCTGCTTTCCATTTTGCTACTCTAACTATCGGCTGGTGCAGTTTGTCACATTCTTCTTTGGAGAGCATTATCATATTTAGTCTATATTCAGCTCTGGGTAATAGTACTATATTGTTTATGTATTTAATATGTTCTATAGAGATTTTCTTTCTATTCAGCAAGTTGGCCATTTGTTTAATCTCTATACTGAGCTTCTTCTTGATTGTATATCTCAAGTCTGCTGCAGTTAACCAGACTCCCAAGTAATGGGTTATTTTTCTCTTTTCTTTTGCTACTAGCTTTTCTTCTCTCTCTTTGATAAGAACCGATTTTTCTTCTTTTTTATTTTTTCTGTTTATCACTATAAGTTCTGTTTTTTTAGTATTTATTTTGATGTTGTTTAAACAAAAGAAAAATTCTGCAATATTGATTATATTTTGCATATTCTCTTTAGAGTTTGCTAAAAGTGCGGTATCATCAGTATATACCAGGCCAGCAACTTGAATCTCCTCTATTTTTGTCTCTCCTCAAGTTATTTCTATTGGCCACTCTATTCTTGCTTTTGCGCCATAATTACATTTGTATAGCTTACAAAGTAATGGGTCAAAATATATTCTCCAGAGTAGAGGAGAAATTACTTCTCCTTGATCTATACTACGTTCAGGACAGAACCCCTCTGATAGGCCAAATTTGGTGATAGCTTTAACCTCTCTGTTTGTGAACATGTTAACCAGAAATACTTCTAGTTTTTTGGGGACTTTGATTCTTTTTAATGCAAGTTGAAGCCTTCTAAGATCTATCATGTCAAATGCTTTTTTAATGTCTATAAATATTATCCACATTTCCTGGTTTGCTTGTTTTGCAGCTTCTATAAGAGCATTCATAATATGTATTAGTTCTTGGGTACATTCTCCTTGAAGCTCTGCAAAGTTTGGTTCTCTTAATATCTTATGTTGAATAATAACATCACTAAGTCTTCGTTAGATAATTCTTATGAATCCTTTTCTTGCTGCTTCTAGTAACATGATGGGTCTTGTGCTTTCCATTTGTAGGTCCCATTCTGGTAGTTTTGGGATTGGAAAGATCATCCCTATTTTCTATTTCTTTGGCATAATACCTTCTTCCAAAATTTTGTTAAGCAGACTTAAAAGGAGATTTGAGGCTTTTTCTCCAAGTTTTTTAAGGATCGTATAATCTATATTAGATAACCCTGGGGCTGATTTGTTAGAGGTTTTTTGGAGCATTTCTTTCCATTCTTCTATTGTGATTTTATCTAGAATATTGTTGTACCAGTATTGTTGAATAAAATTGCATGGTGTATATTCATCTTTCTATGTCTCTATTTCGTTTTCCGGGGGACGGGTATCTTCTTTGAATTGTTTTGCAAAATAGCTGTCTATCTCTTTTTTGACATTATCTGGCTTATATATAAGCTCTTTCTTTCCTGTTATGGTGTCAGTTGTCATAAGTATTCTTTCTATTACGATCTTGTTCTAGGGTCTTTCGAGGATACTGTTGAGCATTTTTTTATTCTCTCTTCTAATCATACCAAATCTTCTTTCGATATTTTCTCTTATTCTTTTTTCTTGCTCTATTTTTTGTTTTGATATCATTTTTTTTTCTATCACTTTTATCTAACTTTTAAGATCTTGAATCCACTTTCTAACCATCTTTCCCCAATCTCTTGGATTTCAGTTTCGTTATTTGTGTTTACTTGTTTTAATTGGGTATTTAAAGAGCATTGGTCTTCGGGTTTAATTTTTTTGTTTATATTTTGGTGCTCTAAACGGCTTATTTTTCTTAGCTGCTTAATCCATTTATATCTTGGGTTCCATATAACCTGTTTTTGTTTTTCTACTATAGTGTTCTGAATCTTTTTGTGTGGAATTGTTTTAATTGCAGCTTTATTTATTAGTTCTGCTAGCTTTTCTCATACTTCGTTTATCCAGTCTTCGTTTGACAAACTAGATATTACAGTTTCTCTTTTAGCTTTTCTATTACTGTATTCTTCAATGTATTTTTCTAGAAGTGATGCAAAGTTTTTCCAATTTTCTTCAGTCATTTTATTATAAAGGTATATTTTCCATTGACTAAAATCTTTTTTTCTTTGCTGAGCAATAGAGTTTATATGAAGTATAGGGCTTAGTAGCAATTTTGTCTATATCAGATTGTGATCTCTTCCTGTGATGAAATCCATGTTTTCGATGTCGCTATCTATCACAAGATCTTTTAATTCTGGATCTAACCATATATGATCTATTTTTGAGCAGGATTTGGAGTTGGCCCAGGTTGCTTTGAAAATCTGTGGATTAATGAGTAAAAATGCTTCTTCAAAGCCTACATTTTGTAACTATCTTATAATCGGGAGTTTATATCGATTGTTCTTTTGTATAACTTCTCCTGTGTTATTGTTTAGAGTACTACCTGCTTCATTGCCTATTTCTGTATTAAAGTCGCCTCCTATAACTATTTTCATATTTGATTTGCTTTTGATGACATCTTCTGTTATATATTGTTGTATCTTTTTTTTCTATATTTGTCATTTGGTGGAAAATATACTACCCATATTACTAGTATTGTTCTTTTGAATCTAAAAACTGCTTTTAGAGCATAAGAGTCTTTTACTATTATTTTAGTGAGGTAAGTTTGCTATTTCTTTCTTACTAGTAATTCTACTCTCGATTTTTTTCTTTTTTCTATATTGTCTTTTGTTCAGAAGGCTCTATATTGTTGCCAATTAACATTGAGAAAAGCTGCTTCTTTTGCATTAATATTTGTTTCTGTTATTCCTATAATATCTATATTTTCTTCTATACCTAAATCTATTAGCTCTTGCAGCTTTGTTTTGTTACCTTTTATACCATTGATATTGTGAAAACCTATTTTTACTTGCTCGAAGCTTTTCTCTATTTTGTTTTTTTGATCTATATTTTCTGGTGCTAGTTTTGGGTCTAATTCTAGGGCATTATTGGTTATCTTAAGTGAAGTTTGCCCTGACAAGCTATTTTGCTTGTCTGTTTCTATTAATTCAACTGGGGCATCCTTAGGAGAAATTTGGGACCAGGGCCCCCTGTTTTTCTTCTACCCTTTGTAATCTATTTAAAATTTGCTTCAAGATACTATTTTGTGTTTCACAATTGACTGTAGTGTTACTTCTCTGTTTATTGTAATCTACACTATATGATCTAGTCATTTTTTCAGAGTTTCTATCATAAGGTATTCTATTTTCTTGCTCTTCTTAATTTCCTCTTTTTCTTCTTATTTCTATTTTATTTGAACCAGTTGCCAAATTATTTTCTAGATTTCTGAGAGATACTTGTTTAGTGAAAATGTGCTTAGACATTTTTTTTCCTTTTGCCTTTCTGTTTCAATTCTTGTCTTTCTCTCTTTATTTGGGCTTTTAGCTTCCTTCTTGTATAGAAACATGCTATCGGAAAAATCTTTTTGGTTTAAGTTTTCTGAGATTAGATGCCATTTAAGTTTGGTATTAAAATAGTATATACTGCAACCTTGGGCTAGGAGATCCTCTTAAAATATACAAGAGCACTTTTTCTTTGATTTCCATTTTGATTATATAGGATATGTACTGCTTGGACTTTATATTTTTTAAGTTGTTTTAAGAGAAGGCTATCGTATGCTGATGTTGGTATATTCGAGATAACACCTTTTTAGTAGCTTCTTGATTCTAATTCAGCAATGTCAAACTTGCCCGGAGTAGTTCGGTATGTTTTGCCATGTTCTAGGTGAATTGACTAGCTTTCTTTTAAAGATTTTTCTCTTTGTTCTGAGTTTGGTAGAATCTTTATACATGCTGCTTTTGTTCTAAAGTTCTGTTGTCATGCGATAATAGTTGCTATACTATATACATTCAGATATGACTTGATTCGATATGCTTTTATGTCTTTTGGTAGATCTCATATCGTAAAGAGAAAAGTAGATGAGGTAGGAACTTCTTGGTACATAATTTTATTTTTTGGGGCCTAAAACGAATTGTAGATATTTTCATATTGTTTGGTTTTCTTGTATCTTGTTTGCTTTAAAGATTTTGTGTCTGCCTGTAATTTATCTTTGATAAATTCTTGGAGCCCGTAATCTAGTATACTATACTCTTTCTCTATTAATATATTTTTGGCGATTTCTAAATGATCTTTTGGAATATATACTACCTCTTCTTGCTCTGTTAGAGCTCTCTTTCGAGAGTTGTCTTGTAATTCTATTTCTACATTGTATATTGTGTTTTCAGTTTCAATACATGATAGTATTGGAGCAGTTTCCATAGGGAACTGTATTGTTTGGACTTCATTTTTATTAGACAATGTCTTATCTTTTTTTTCATGTTCTGTGTTGATACTAGTTATTTTGGGGTTCAGTTAGGTATGTGATTAGGTCTTTTATAAGAGAAGGTTTAGATTTTATCTTAATGATGCTTTCTTGAGCTAAATTACTATTTGTGTTATCTGTTTGCATTGTATTGATACTCATGCGTTCTAACAGGAGGTTTTCTTCTTCTTCTAGAGTTTGTTCTCTTGATAGCTTGTATTGAGCATAGTCAAAGTGTTGTAAGACGTTATGTATAATTGCGATAAGATAAGTTTCACAAGTGCCTAAATATTTTGCAACTTTTCTATCTTGTTCAAATATAAATTCCTTTTGGTCTTCTTGTATTGCTGCCCTTTCAGTTTCCGATTTATTGAAGAAATTTTTATAAATAATAAGATTAGGCATTTTATGCGTATTGTTTTGTTGCTTGTAGATACACGTGGTTGTTTGTTTTGTTGGTTGATTGTCTACTGATTCTGGTTTGTTTGTTTGTTCACCTAAAATAGATATATTTGTTTGTTTTGTTCGGATGTGATCTGCAGTACAGAGATCGAGGTAGGAACGTCCCAAATAAGGAAACCCTTGGTTGACTCAGGACCGACGATCATGCGTATTGGTTAGCCAATC
>CAJVPY010000649.1:0-24658 GCA_910591965.1 Dentiscutata erythropus
TTTTTTTTTTTTTTTTTTTTTTTTTTTTTTTTTTTTTTTTTTTTTTTTTTTTTTTTTTTTTTTTTTTTTTTTTTTGTAGAAGTGTTAATACTTTAGTCAACTTTTGGCGTAGTAAATTACCCTGCTTTTTCTCTTATGAAATAAAAAAGAAAACAACAAAAAAAAAAAAATAGGCTTATTAGAATCAACAAAAAATAACAGTCGCGAATTTTACTCAATCATACGTCGTCTTTATTATAAATCTTTTAAATGAATAAAAACAATAACTTTGTAAATATATGAAACGAATAAAATTTTATTATTATATATTATACAGTATTATATTAAATTATTATACTGTATGTTAATTATTAATTAATGTTAATGCGTTAAATTTGTATGTACAGATTCATAATCGGATAAGTGTTTAACTTTTTTACATTAAGTTGTTTAACATTAATTAAATTTAATTAAATTTATTGTTAGTAATTATAACGATAAGTTTTTTTTTTTATTTAAACTGGTTGAGGTTATAAACTACTAACCATATATAATTTAAAATAAACCTTGCGTTTAGTTATATAATTTTATTAGTTATAAATAAAGAATTTTTTGCCTGTCATGATTTTAATCAAATTTATTTTATTTATTTATTTATTTGTCAAACTTTAAAATATTTAATATAAGATTAGTTTTTCTATCTATCCGTTAGTAAAGCACGTAGGCTTTCAACTAGTAATATTTGTTAAATCTTAAATCTAAATAAAATTAATATTTTTACACCCATGTAAATCGGTTTTTTTCAAAACTTTGATTAATAATATCTTGACAATTACCTAATAAAATTTTTTATTTAAATTTTATTTGTTTGGGAGAGTTCCAGTAGAAACAAGCAAATTGTTTTTAGTGAGTTTTTTAAATTTTAAATCAAAATATCTCAACAACTATTAAACCAACTCGAAAAATTTTTTTGGTTTAATTTTATAACTATAGAATTAAAATAAAAAAATTTATTAAGTTTGGTTTAATAGTTGTTGAGATATTTTATTTCAAAGTTTTAAAAAAATTTACTTAAAAATAATTTGCTTGGTTTTTACTAGCACCTTCTATTTGTAGAATTATCATTGTTTACAAAATGGTTGAAAACAACAAGCAAAAAAATTTTTTGTATATATCATGAATACTCAAATACTCGATTACATTAGCAATAATAACTATTACTATATGTACGCAGTGTGTGAAATTTAAATTTTAATTTATGTTCTCAAATGAACATTAAATTTATTTTTACTGTTCTCAAAAAAAAAATATTGTTCTCAATAGAGACCATTTTTTTTATAATAATGTTCTAAAATTGTTCTCAAATTTATATATTAAAAATTATTAAAATTATTAATTTTTCTTTTTGCTTTTGTTCTTTTGCTTAAAATTTATATAATCAAAGCAACATTTATATATAAATAAAGGTAACTAATATTTTCACACCCTTTTTATAATATTTCTACAATACTTTTTTTTAAAACTTCAATCAAAGATATCTTAATGATCATCTGATCAAACAGTGCAGGGACTTTATATTGTAATTAGGCTTTATAAATACAATAGCAATGCAATAACTCATGTTGTGATTAGACTCTATAGCTATCACAGATAGTATAAGAATCTTATTTTTGGTGATTAAGCACTGCAACTATGATAGCAGTACAAGAACTTCATGCTGTAGTTAGGCTCTATAGCTGTGATTATATAAATTAATTAAAATTCAATTAAATAGAAACCAACAATAATATTTTCATACTTTCTAAATATATTAAATATATTGTATAGTTTAAAAAATTTTTTAAGACAAAGAAGCTTTTATATAATCTACCCTAAGCTATACTTTATTAAAAACAAAATAGTAATAATAAATAATATGTAATTTAAGATATAAAGTAAAAGATTTATTTAAATATTTGATAGAATTTAAATAGTGCTAATCACTGTAGCTAATTACTTAATAATAACTGGTACAAATTCAAAATATGCTATAAAAAAAAAATTATTAAATATTATATTTAACTAATAAGACTTTTGAACGATGAATATAAAGTTAACTTTTATACATATATTTTTAGCATGTAGATTCAAAACAAAGTTTCATAGCAATACATACATCGAATTATAGTAATAAAAGTTAATTTAACTTATTTAATTTTATAAATATAAACCAGATACAATAAAAAAGATTTGGGGTATACTCAAAATGATCAAAATGATCAGAACAATTAATCAAAAAATAAGATCTGATTTTTATATAAAAGTTCTTCTTGTTTTAGTCTAAAAAGAAAAAAAAAAGAAAAAGAAAATTTATATAATAACCTCATAACCATATTCTCACGTATTCCACGAATTAACATCAAATTTTTTTTATAAACCAAAAAATATGCACAATAGAAAATTTTGCTTTTTAAAACTTAAAGACAAAAAAAGGTAAACAAAAATCCATGATAAAATCATAAGTCATTCATATCGTTGAAGTACACCTGCCACATCATCTTTAATACGTCTGACAACTCTTTTTCTAACTTCATCCTCTCTTTGGCGAACAACATTTTCTAACATATCAATTTTACGTTGACTATCTTCCAACATTCCAACAGCCTTAACCAATCTTTCTTGAAATAGACTGATAGTTTCTTTAGGATCACTTGATACAGTAGTAGGAGGTAGGAGAAGTTCAGAAAAAGAGAAACCGGGATTACTATTATCTTGACCACCGGGATTACCATTTGATAGATTACTATTTTGAGGTGACCATGGCCAATTGGCACCCGGAGATTGTGATCTATCAAGTTTTTGCTGACCACGTTTATTTGAAAGTCGAAAACTATCGAAGCCTAAATTGGAAGGATCGGAGTTGTGTTTTCGTCTTGAGGTAATACCTTTGTGAGGAGGTGAAGTTGTTGATGTAACAGGGGAAGGGAATTGTTGAGATGATACAATATCATTAGATTGAGTAGATATAGGACCACCACCAACAGAAATACTTCGCCATCGTAATTGAGTAGCAGGACCACCAGAAGGTACGACACGAAAATGACTTGTATCGCTAGAATTATGATGAAGCTTCATGTCTGGCAATGTAGTAGGTGAAGGACCAGGAGTTGGAATATGACCATTTTTCGGTTTACCAAGTTTTGGTAATTTATCTTGAGAATTGAACTTTGGAGAATAATAAAAAAAGATATAAATAAAAAGATAATAGTGATATTAAATGATTAATGGGAAAGAAGATATTGGAGAAATAAATTTTTATAATATAGTAAAAATATAACGTAAAGCTTACCTGAGAATTAACCTTTTTTCGCTTACCAGAATCATCAATTTGCATAGAGTCATTAAGATCTTCCCAGGCATCTCTTTCATCATCTTCAAGTTCATCTTCTTCCTCTTCGCTACCATCAGAA
Source organism: Dentiscutata erythropus (assembly GCA_910591965.1). Taxonomy (NCBI): domain Eukaryota; kingdom Fungi; phylum Glomeromycota; class Glomeromycetes; order Diversisporales; family Gigasporaceae; genus Dentiscutata; species Dentiscutata erythropus. Next base: position 3,429 of record CAJVPY010000649.1, read on the forward strand.
TAATTAGTAGCTTTAACACGCTTTCCACGATGATTTTCATGACTGATAGTATCATTATCATCTAATTCTAACTCATCTTCTTCATCATTATCATCATTTTGATTATTATTAGTAGTATCGATACTACTACCAGTATTACGACGAGTATATTTTCTTTTTTGACGTTTACTACTAGCACGTCTAATTAATTTTAAAACTAAATCACTATCATCATCATCAGCACCACTACCAGCGTCAGCACCTGTTGGATTCTTGTAAGGATCCTCATAATATTCATTAGATTTTGATAAAATATAATCAAAGAAAGCATCGACATGAATAGAACGCATCCATTTCTGCAAATAATAAATATACATTTAATATGTTTCATATGTAAAATATGCATAATAGTATAATTGTAAATGCGTATGATATGTATAACATGTAAATATGTTTCATATGTAAAAATATGTATAATTTACATAATAGGTATAGTATGTAAATGTAGGAGATGAAATAACAAAGTAACTCAAAATTAAAATTAAAAAAACAATAAAAATATAAATAAATAAATAAATATATATATTGCATATAACAAAATATATATATATAAAACAGATATATATATATATTTATATGTAACAAATATATATACATAAACAATTAATATACACATATATACATACATATATACATCATACGTATTTACATAGCTTACGATTTAAAAGATGTAATGACGAGTAAGGAAAAAAAATAGAAAATACCTTTAGTCTTACAGCATATTGTTGAATTTTTTGAGGACTTGATTCGTTAGTACGTTCAACACCCAACTGCTGAGCCAATTTTGTCCAAGTCTTTATCTCACCCGAATGATGTTTAGAGACAAGTTGAAAAAGAACCCAAGTATCAAAAGTTTTACCATCAGATTTAGGAACGGAATTGAAAGAACGGAGGAGAGATGATACATCCAAATCGGAAGGAGCAGAAGGATTACAATAAAGAATAAATTCTAAATAACGATCAGCAATATTCGCACGAGTTACATCTTTTTGAGGTAAACCGCGACGAGGAAAATTGGCTTGTAAGGATGATGAACCGGAAGCGGGTATTATTGGTTGTAAAGATCGAGCAGGCGTAGCAGATGCAGTAGGATTCGAGACATTCGCGGATGAAACGGGAGTAGAATCCTTTTTATCAACCGAAGAATCGGGCAAATTCGGAGCATTCGAAGCGACGTTGATCGTTTTAGGAGCACCTCTCGTTTTTCTAACGGGTCTATTAGAGGAAGATTGTTTTGTCGATTTTTGAGGAGATTTTTGAACAGAAGGAGTAGTAGAATTTGGAGTAGAATTTTGGGGATCGTTTGATGAAGAAACGGCAGGAGCGGAAGAAGCGGTAGTAACACGCATGGTTCCATCAGAGAAAAATGACGTAGTCACTTGCGACGGGGAAGAACCTGTGCTCACACCCGCATCGGATTCGTTACGAGTGACATCACACGTATCATCTACGGTGGTCTTATCATCGATTGAACCCTCTTTAGGTGCATCAGAAGAATCTTTATTTAAGGGGTTAAGATTTGTATGATTCTGGTCTGTCGGTGAAGGCATTGTTGTTTAGTGACTAATATAAACAAATGAAAATCAATGAATAAATGATGATATCGATATAAGGAATAAAAAAACGAACGTCAAAAAAAAAAAGAGGAAAGAAATAAATGAAAAACAATTAATTTTTGAACGTTAATTAAAAGAACATAAGAAAACCGAACGTGTCGTGAAAGAGCGCGCTCAACCAAAAAAAAATTATTAAAAAAAGGGATAGAATAGGGGGTGGGATTTTCACGATGAAAATGAAAAGAAAATCATAATACGATACCTGACGGATATTAAAATAAAAAATAATAAGCCTAATATAATTAACAGGAGAAACCAAAAATTTTCAAAAAAATAGACAATTTCGAAGACTCTAAAGAAAAAAAAAATTTTTATTATTAAGATAAAAAAAAAAATAAAAGAAAAAATTCAAATATTTAATACATAATAAAAAAATAAATAAGAAAAAATATATATATATATAATATACATACGTAAGGCTGATAAATTAAAAATTATACCAGTTAACAGAAAGGGGAGACACAAGTTTCACACAGAAATACAATAGCAATGATGATACACCGCAGGACTGCTGAAGGCAGAAAAGAACAGATAAATGTTTTAGCAGGTAAGGGGATGAAATGATTTACCAATATATAACAAAATAATTAATAGTAAGAAAAATGAAAAATATAGGTCGATAACTTTGAGAATACTTTTGTTGAGAGAAAATGAAAAAAAAAAAAAGGGTGAATATACAAAAAAGTCGGGAGTTGAAAATAATATAAGGGAAACCGAAATGAGCACTTGAACGTGAAATTAACCTTTAAAAATTTTAATAGGGTTTTTTAATTTCCTAAAATAGTCACATTAGATATATATTAAGACAAAGGCGCTAAAGTGTTGTATTAGGTTCTTTTTATGTTTAAAATGAGATAATAGTTTAAGTAAGATATAGACTACGGTATATTATTATAATAATAATAATGATAATAATAATAATAGTAGTAATAGTAATAATAATAATGATAATTTAAGAGCAGACCAAACAGCGAAAAATCATTACAATGAATCATCGTCCATTTCTTAGCAAATTGATAAAAACTTGTTCTTTAACAATTATTAAAAAAAATTCGATACGTATAAATATATATAAATAAATAAATAAAATATATATATATCGTCATAAATATATATGTATATATTATTATATATATTTATATTTATCGTTATATATAAATATACATATATTATATATATATATTATATATTATATTTGTTCACGTGCTAATAGTTAAATTAGTTTCGTGATCAGCAGGTCAGGAAAAAAAAAGGGCATGGGAAATAAAGTCAATACATTGAAAAACCGACAAAAGCTACAATTAACGAAGACAGGAAAACAATGATTATTTTTGATCAGACTATAACCTCGATAGTAAATGATAGTCAAGGGAAACGCCAAAACAAAAAAAAAAAAAAAATCGACATTTATAAAATGAGTTTTTGTTTCCATCTCACAATAAAATATACAAAAAAAGATTTAAAGTAATACATTATATAAGCAAATGAATATTTATCATGAGTATGTTTAACATTTTCAAACATTTACTTACATATTCAAATTCTCATTACTCTCACAATTCAGTTAACAATAAAATTGATTTTAAGGAGTGTTAAGGAATTCTTGTATTAATTAGTAAGGGTGGTGCAGGTTGGAGACAAGAAATCAACAACTCGTTAAACGACAGGTTGCGGCTAGCAATAAGACGATGCAGACAATGCACAATGAGTCCTGACTTGAGTAATAATAATTCTGTTTGTGTTGCGCTACTCGGTCATATGCTTACATTTACTTTTATAGTACTTCTCCTATTTATACTCCACGCAATATGATGACATCTTCTTGGATCTTCAACACAGGCTTCCTTTTACAGTCTGTTCATTATTCTTTGTTGTAAGGTCATTGTTCTTTTATTTTTTATTCGAATATATTTTATCTATATTTTTATATTATATTTTTGGTATCTATTCTTTATATATTTTGGATTTTTTTTTTTTTACATATAAATTTATATTTTATTTTTTGGTAATATTTTTTAATACGTATATATTATATATACGTTAATTGTAATGTATGTATATTTTACGTATATATTAGCTATACAAGTATATATATATCTACTTATAATACTATAATTGATAATATATTATACTTATATTGATATGATATACGATAATATATTATACGTTACTGTATATACTTAGTATACTCTAACGCACATACGTATATGTACGTACGTACGTACGTATGTTGCAAACAAAATGCTTCGAATTGGTCCATTTTGGGTATTTGTTTAAGCTCAGCCACTAGTAATGTCTCGCTTTTGTCATTATATGAACTTTATTTATTAATTCTTTAGTTCTATATTATACTAATTTTTACCTCATTTATTGCCTTATTAGCTTTATTGCTATTGACCTCTCCGCGTTCCCTATTGATCTTTCTTTTTTTGTTTTATTTGTTTGATTTGTTAGCTTCACTTTTAATAGCTCTTCGGTTACTATGAAAAAAAAACAATAGTGTAACTGTTTCATCAATTGGTTTAGATAATCATATATTGTTATTTATTGTTGTTTCGGCTTGCTAAATCCTACAGATATTGATAGGTTTTGCTATTTTAAACTTGATTATTATGATTTATCTTTGTTTAAATGAATAGTTCAACTATACGTATTAATTTTTCACACGTAATATTTATCTATTCTTATGTAAATCTTTCTATTCATACCCGGTTAGTAAATTATCTGGTACGTATACGTATGAAAAAATATACTGTATTATATTAGGTTAAGATATATGGTAAATATATACTCTTTATTTTTAATTATATATAGTATATTTAATAAAAAGGTTAGTTTATAATTAAAAAGTAAATATATTTATTAAATTACAAATTTTGTGTAATATATTAATCAACCAATTTTTAAAACCAAAAATTTAGACTTTTGCTATAGTTAGAGTAAGAGTGGGTTTGGAATTGGGGCAAGGATTAGTTTATATCAAAATTTCTTAAAAAATATTTTTTGTTAAAAAACAAAAGATGGTTTTATAATTAAAATTTTAAGATATTAGTTTTTTTTATTGCTTGTATATACACTCTATATACTGTACATATAGAAATTTTTTAAAAAATTATATATACAAAATATTATTTAAAATTTCTAACCAACTCTATAATTAAATTTGGAAAACATACTGTATCAATTTCTTTTTATAGAAGAAAAAGCACCAAATTTTCTTTAATTTTATCTTTGTTTTACCTTCTAATCTTTATTTTTTTATCTTTATGCTAAATATAAATAGCTTTTCACTTACAATTATCTATACAATCTATCTGAACAATTATATTCTGAATCTAATATTTGTCTATTTATTGAACTAGATTTTAAAATTTTAAAATCTGGTTTACCAAGTGAATTTAATATGGTATCTTTACTAATTATATTTTAACTATTCAAATCTAAATAAGCTTTAACTACTCTAGTAAATTTAAATTACAAATAAATTAGTTAAGCTTTTATTTTTGCATATAGTTTATATTTATTTAATTGCATATAAATTTAAATTTTTATTTAGTTTTCTATATAATTATTTATATATTATAGCCTCAGATAGTATTGAGCAAGGAGAAATGCTATCCTCGCTGGTATGAAGAATATTTTATGATCCATTGATACATAAAGACCAAAGCAATACGAAACTGAAATACACAGTGCTTCTAAAAAAGCCACTCAACCTAAGCCAAAATACTTTTAAAAAAACAAAATACTGTCAAGCAGCCCTAGCTTATGCAGACAACACAACTTGGGTAGCCAATAGTAAATCGCAACTAGAGACAACTCTCAGGATCGCAGAAGAGTTTTATGCAATAAATGATATAAAAGTAAACCCAAAAAAGTCAAAGCTAATAGTAATCAATCCATCTGAAAGTGCAAATAATAGAAATATATTATTAGCAAAAGAAAAAGTTGAGGCTAAAAAAAGCAAAATACTTACAAAATTTCCAGGAGTATGATTAAGTAGTAAAGCCCAGTCCACCTTGAATATAAAAAAAACTAAACTCTTAGTTCAATTAACTATCAGGACAATAAGAAACAAGAAGCTCACACTAAGCCAAATGATTTACTTAAACAATATGTACTTGATCTCAAAGCTATGTTATATGCTACAAGTATCTAATTTCTCTAAGAACACTTTAGATGTAATACATTAACCTATGATTAGATTAATAAAGAACAAAATTGAGCTACCCTGCACAACAAGCAACTTCTTATTAGCACATAAAAATCTAAGAAATTGTAAATTTCTTTGGAAAGAGCTTCTAATACAGCAAATAATGAATCTTTAATGTAGATTAAATAGCTCAGATCAGGATAGTCAATTAGCAAAAATTTGAATAAAGCAAGGCTTGTTGAATACAAATATTATTAATAGAAGCTGGATCTTTGAAGCAGACCCAATGTTGACCTCGATCTGAAAAAATAATTTAACATGCTTAATACTGCACAAGGCAAAAGACTTTAATATAAACATCCAACCAATTATTGATCAATGGCATTTTCAAGGAACCAGTCCACAAATCAGAGAAGTCATAGATGCAGCTCTCTTTATTAAGTCATATAAGAATTTAAAAAATCTGGATATTATATTCCAAGATCAACTTTTAGACAAAGAGGGGAAAAGACTTTTAACATAGCAGTAGCTTAAAATAGCAAAAGACAAAGCCAAAGTAGGGCAAAAAGCGAAGTAGTTTTCAGTTATAGAAAATATTTTGCTAGAGAATCACAGGAGCAGAAAGATCAAAGAAATATATCAAATATCAGAACCAAACAATCTTGTACCAATAATGCCAATAGTGCCAATCTCATCAGACAACAGAAAAAGAGAATAGATCTTGTTAAACAAAGAAAATGAGGATTTAGAGATAAGAAAGATAGTTAAAAAAGGCAAAAGCAAAATCCTTACAAAACACTGGTCAACAAAAGAAAATAGTTTAACGTCAGAATATGTTAAAGTAGAGCAGGTTACTGAAACAATATCACCTGAGCAGAATGGGAAATATAGCTGGATTAATCAAAACAACGTACTTACAGTAATCTCAAAGCCATTACAAAAGGAGAATTAAAAGCAGATCCCTAGATACAAAGATATTCTGCCTAGTAAAATTAACAAGTGTAAGACCTTAAAACTAGATAACAAAGAAAGAATACTTTGTAGGTTACAGAGCATGGAATCATTAGATAAATAGCTGATATTAGATCAGAATTTCAATATAGATCTAACAAATAATTTAGAAAATAATTTAGATTTTAATAATGGTAGCGATAGAAATAAAGCTTGAGTATATACAGATAGGTCACTAATTTATGAGATAAATAGTTGTAGTATGGGTATTGGTTGGGTACAGATAGATGAAAAACAAAAAAGGTCATTATGGGAGGGTTTCGCAAAATTGGAGAATTGGCCTTTATCAACAAAGCCCGAACTTATAGCAATCTGGCTAGCTCTTTTCACCATTCCAACAAATAGTAATATTTGGATCTTTTCAGACAGTTTAGCAGCGATTGCCAGTATAGAAAAAATTAAGAGTGAATGAAGATTCAACAGAATCTTCAAAGAAAAGAACTGGGATATTTTAATCAAAATAGCAGATTTTATTAAAGTGAAAGAGATTAATGTAGAACTTATAAAGATTAAGGGTTATAGCAACAACAAGTAGAATGACAGAGCAGATGCTTTAACAAAAAAAGCTACATCATTATTACATGCAATGAATATTCACTTAGACCTAAAAACAAAAATTTCATTTCTGTTTTTTGGGGTAATCATAGAATCAAAAAGTCAACTAGACCTATCTTTAAAAAGATCTTTGAAACCTAGAACAGTACAAACTAGTGACTAACAGAATCAATCAGAGCCATAGAACCTAAAACAAATAATCCCAAATTAGATTAGTATACATACTGGAAAAGAATTAAAAAATTAAATGGAGCTAAATGTAACATGCTGCAGAAAAGTAAGAAACTTGCAACATAGTTAAAATGCCTCTCAGGAAACTTACCAGTGTTTAGAACCTTGGTGACAAGAAGATCTGATATCTATACAAGTGGCAATTGTATAGTATGCAATAATAGCACTGCAAAACCCAGGATCACTTGATTGAAGGCACAGCAATCGATTTAGTATAGTCCAAATAGAAAAATATCTCTGTTCAAAAAGACTTCTTTATGAAATTTTAATTAGAATTACAGAAGTCGATAAAACTGAAAAAAGAAAGTTGTGGATTAAGGGCCTATCTACTATTGACTCTTTTGACAAAATCAAGAATCTCTTAATTTTAGCAAAAAGACTGCAGATTCGATAGAACTCACTACGCATATGATTTGAAATAGTTTTTACGACTTTATATGAAAAGACAGATGCATTAAAGTTAATGAATGGAAAAAAGAGCAAAACATAAAGAAGAAGGACAAGAGAAAATCGACTGATAAAGAAAGCAGTAGATCACCTATCTCTAGAAGAAAAAAGAAAAATAATAGAGTTAAAAAAAAAGAAGTATTGGTAAAGGAAAAGGAGATGAGAAAAATATAGCATAATGCTATTTTAGGTTGAATATAAAAGGATGTAAACTCCTTTTGGACAAGCTCTTAAGGAGAGCACTTTTTCTAGCTTATTTATAAGCTAATGTGATGGGTTGCATCTAGATACCTTGATAGGCAACCAGGTGAAGTCGAGCTTTTAGTTAGTCTTAGAAATAAATGTATAAACTTAAAACTAAGAGGTCAAGTCACGGCAAGACCTGTTAAAGAAATAAAAAAAATATATATATATATATAATTATTTATATAAATTAAGATATAAGCAAAACTTTACTTTAATATTTAAAAAAAATTTTTATTTTTTTTTTATTTTTTATTTTTTTAAATAAGATCTTTTCCTTAGTTCTTTTATTATTTATTATGCAGATATTACATAATAAGTTTATATAAATTTTGAGGAAAATAGGAATAAGCTAATTTACTTTAAATCTTAACTTTAGCTAGATAGGTCAAAGACCTTTAAACTACAAAATAAGTATGTTGTGTGGGGAGAAATTATAGGTAATGTATTTATGTTTTCAAAGTGTAATTTTACTTCATAAAGCTTTTTCTTCTGTCATAAGCTAAATTGGATTCTCTGGAATTACTAAATTTGTTATTATAGTCTAAGTTGTATTATTATTATTTGCAGGTGGGATTTAACTAAGAACCCAGATAGATCTGTATACTTCTTTGATTATCATGTGATGGAGTTCTAGTGAGAGGTTTACTGCAGTCTTGTAATTATGAGTAGGTACTAATTTTTCTTCGGTAATGACTCCTAAAGATAGTTGTTTGTCAATATGAATACTAATAAAATTCTGAATAAATTGGTTAGTATTGATAACATTAATATTATGTTTAGATTTTAGTTGTGTTAGTTTGTTTGTAATAATAGTTTGGAGTATTATACTATTATAATAGCAAGTATGGATATCTTTTGAATAAATTCAGTTGATTTGGTAATTTATTCATTAGGATTTTAAATTTAAAATTTTTAATTTGAGATAATTTAGAGTCAGTGTGTCTTGTACAAGGTTTATCATTATATCTCAGGTATTAGAAGATAGGTTGCTATTGTATTTTGGTTGTTATTGTGTTCTAATATTGAATACAGTTTTGTGTAAACCAATTGTCAATGTTTGTTGCAGTATGTAAATTTTTTATAGTCATTTTTATATTATCAGATGTTAAGTGGTAATTAAATCTAAGGAGATATATGTTGTAGAGAAGTATTGATGGATCTACAGTCAACTCCCACAATAGTCACACCCGAAATAGTCACATTTTCTTGAGACTATATATCAATAATTTAAAGTAATATAAAATTAACTCTTGCTATAATCACATGATGTGACTATTATTATATTTCTCTCACTATAGTTACATCAAGTTTCTGCCAGATAGTGTGACTATAGCGGGAGTTGACTGTATTTCAAATTTCCTAATAGAGGTTTGTATTATTGTTGTGCTATTTGATCAGGTATAAATACTCATAATAGTTAACTCTTTGGCGAGGATTGCAGCTCTAATAGCAGTAATGTATCCAATATTAGAATCTTTGCAAATTATGTAAGGAATTATTAGAAAGGTATTTAAGATGGTTAGTAAGATTTCAAGTAAAATAGTTGAATTTGTATCTAGTTGTATTTGTGTATTATAGAGCATAATAGTAATTAATATATATAGTGCAGTTATAGTGATTTTGGTGGGACTTGGCTAGTAATAGCTTTGTATTGTGATTTTTGTATAATTGTGATTTAGTGAGATTGTGGCTGTTGGTTTAGGTAGAGTGTCCTTAGAGGGCTTAATGATTAGTTGTATTCTAAAGTCTGTTTTATTAGATATAGATAGATGAGTTTTCTATATATACTTTGCATATTGGTTGAAAGTCTGAGCTATTTGAAACTAATATGAGTGATTAAAAAGTATGTAACAGTATGGTTTAGCACTACTTTTTCTACTTAATAGTGAAGTAAGTAAGTTAGTTAAGTTTCTATACCAGACATGTTTTGATAAAACTTGGATTTGGAAAGTAGCATGTTTTGGGTTCTACATTAAGCATCAGATGTTGTTTATAGTATGGTTATAAAGAGGGGTAGTGATTACAGAGAATGAGAGTATTAGTTGCAAGATCTAAGTTTCAAAGTTGGATTTTGTATAGGTTATCCTTGAAGGAAGTTATTTTGCTAAATACTTAGTGAGATATTATTATCCATTTTGAGGAATTATTTGCTAGAGTCTATATAAATAGATTAGGGTTTGTAAGTATAAAGGTTGGCAAGGTTATTTGCTTATTACTTGTAAACCACTTAGAAGTTCATCATCTTGAGATTTTGTTTATGTTGTGATGAAAAGTTTTTCAATTTAAGACTTCAGAGTTATTGTAATTTGTGAATTCTTCTATAGTATAAATGTTGTATTAACAAAGTTTGCCTTTTATTTGGGTACTGTTTTTCATATTCATTAGGATAATATTAATTGTCATTTCTGGTGTTGAAAGTGGTATTGGATATAGATTGGGTAAACATGTAAAAGTTAACTGTAGCATGTGTAGATTAATTATAAGTTGGCCTGTAAAGGTTTTTTGTTCTGTGTGAATAAATTGTAGTAGTTCAGATAGTATAGATACCATAATTTGCGGCAAATAGTACCCCGGGTCTCTTACGTTCCTAGGAGCAAAATCTTGATTAGTACCTGGTAGGTACTTTGTCAGGTGGAGGGTATTTTATATGGGGGAGTTTATATAAGGAGAATACTTCAATTGACCAATCATTTAATAGAATTATAACGAAATTGAAAAAAAAGACATAAAAGAAGTCATGCACTATATAAATTGTATTCTAGATATACCCGAGTCTTTTACAATCATGTTTGCGACAAATACTTGATTAATTCTAGGTACAAATCGTGGGGGTACACTAATAAGGGGTACTATTTGCCGCAAATTACGGTATGTTGGATAGTGTGCCGTTTTGTAATTGTTGTAGTCAAATGTTGAAGGTAGTTGGTAATACTGACAAGTTAAGCTTATTCTCCAATATGAAGGCTTGGTGGGATTGTTGTAGTTGGTGTGTATTCATTAATGCATATATATGAGGGTGAAAGAGGAGGGAGTTTGGTACTCTTCATGATAATTTTACTTTGTATTTGACTATTGTAGTATAGTGTCTTATGAGGTATTGAGTATAAGTAGGGGGCAAGAATGTGTTAGTAAGCTAATAATGCAGCTGAGAAAGTAACACTATATTAATAATGTATATGGCTTGTTTTTTAGTAATTTTTGCATGGTTTAGTTTGTTCAAGTCTTTACAGAATTCTTTTCTAATGGCTTTAATTGCATATTGATTGTTGATAGTATGATTAATATATATTCTGAGAAATTTGAAGGTTTGCTTGAGTAGTAGATTTGTAATAGATTGGTTTTGGAAGATAATAGGTGAGGTGTCATTACTGTTGTTATGGCAGAGTACTAAGTTTAATAGGTTTACTATGATATTTACCATTTGGTAAAATGAGGATACTATTGTCAAGATTTGTTGTGAGGAGGTGCAGTTGGATAATATCCATGTAATATTATCTATAAAAGCTATAATGTTGGTTATGATAGTTTGTATTTGGTTAGTATTGGTTATTTGTACTAAAGTTTTATAGCCAAGAGTGGATTTTGATATATGGCTAATTAACAAGTCATAGTATATTTACCAAAGTATCGGAGATATTGTTTCACCTTGGTCTATCCCATCCTTGACATTGTAAGGATGTGTTTTACTAATTGATATAATTATACGGTTTTGACATAATGAGAAAATTGTACTAATGATATTTGAGAATTGGGTTAGAACATCTATTCTCGAAAGAGCTTTTTTTAATAAGGGTATATGAACTGTATTATACACTTTGGACATATCTTGTAATAGTATTCAAAGCTCATAATTATTAATATGAGCATCTTCGCAGAGGTGGGTTATGTGTTAAACTGGTTGAAGAGTAGAAGTTAGTAGTAGTGCGATGTTGTTAGAGGAGTCGAGCAGGTTAGTATGTATTAGTATAGAGCTAAGTCGTGAAGTAAGGATTTTAGTAAAGATTTTTTGTATATACTCAATCAAAGTGATTGGCTGAGTTTGGGATAAGTCACTAGGTTGGTATTCTTTTTTTGATATTAGCCAGACTAGTCCCTGATACTAGGTCTTAGGTATTGTTTGTAGTGTAATACATGCATTAAAGATCTTTTTTAGTTGTTTAATAGCTGTATTTGGTAGTTTCTTTAGCATTTCGTTGAATATGATGGAGGAACCAGTAGCTTTATTATTCGATACATTCTTAATTGTTTGTTCTATTTCTTGCAATTTGATTGTTGCTAGCAGTTGTGAATATGTGGATAGTGTTGCTGAGAAAATTGGGTTATAATATTGTTCTCATTCTGGCCACAGAGTAGGATTGTAGGAGTTGTGTTTGGTCCATTGTTTAAAGTGTTGTACTATTGCTTGTTTGATTTTCTGTAGATTGGTAATAACTGTAGTAGGCATTATATTGTTGTGGGAAGTAATCAGGGTGCGGTGTCGGCTCAATATACTATCAATTATTTTTGTAGTATTGCTTTAGAAGTTAGTATAACATCTATTGATATAGTATTGAATTTTATCTGTTTTTTGTTGATTATTTTCTAAGTTTCGAGCAGTGTAAAAAGTTGTCTTGAGCTATTTAAAGAAGGTTTTTGTGTATAAATATGTGTTAGGTTTGAAGTCAGTTAGCTGTAAGTGTGATTAGTTGCCTGAGTGAGCGAGTTAACCTTATCGAGCATGTTATTAATTGTCGTAAGTATATAATATAGGCTATAAGAGATAATATAATTAAGTGTGTTAAATATATAGTTAGTATGTTTGAGTGTTTGGTAGAAAGAACTGGCTTTAAAGAAGTGTGTATAAAAGGTGCAAGGGCTATTAAAGGTATGTAAAATAAATTTATTAGCTGCTTGTTTGATAATATTATTGAGATTGTTGAATGATTGATTTAGCTGGTCTTTATTCATAATTTGTGTCAAGTAGTGTATTGTTGCTTATAGGTGAGTAGAAATGAAGTTTTTGAAGTCATCTCAATCTACTTTTGTCATTCTGTTATAGTTGTATATTTTACAGTATTGTTTCTTACTATGTAGTTGTTTTTGTATAGGGGGTATCTGCTATACTATGCTAATTATTTGGTAATCACTGTTCATGATGTTGCTGGGATCTTGAAGAAGTGGGGTTGTAAATAAGAGTGCAGTTTCAGGGTTTACCCATATATCATCTATTTGACTTGATGTTTGGTTTTTAGTCCATATAGGTTGAGTTATATGATGTAGTTGGAGTAAGCTCATAAAACCTGAAGCAGCCAGATGCTGCAGAAGTAAGTTATGTATGTAATAGTTGGCTCAGTTGGTATTACTGTTGAAGTTACCAGTGATAATTAGATTCATGTTATAGGTGTGGCCATCATTAATCTAGGCAATGATTTGGTGTTGATAGGTTAGAAGTGTGGGAGTAGTTGGTGATAATAAGTAGACTGAGATAAGACGTGTTTTATTAGCTAGAAGAAATATATAGCGATTTTAGAAATAGTGCAGATGTTGTGAATATAAGGTTAGAGGGTAGGTTTAAGGGCTATAATAGTGCCTTTACACGATTCATATATGTTAGTATTTGTTTTATTGCAATTAGATGTGTATAGCTTATAAAGTAGATTGGTAAGTATTGTTGATATATTAGTTTTTGCAGCAAGTTTTGTTTCTGTAAAGAATGTAATGTCAATATTATCAGAGGTGCAGTGTTCTAGTAGCAGCTGGAGTTTAAGGGCCTGATTAATACCTTGTACATTATAGTTCAAGATATAGAGAGTTGATGTTGAAGAAAATGAGTTATTGTATAGTGGGTTGGAGTTAGAGTTGCATGTAAAACTAATTAATTTCACCAGTTTTACTAGTTTCACCTAGTGCACTATCGGTATACTATTGAAGATTAGCTTCATCTATAACTCTAGTTTTACTATCAGTACATCAGTTTTACCAGTTTTACCTGGTGCACTATTGGTGCACCATTAAAGATTAGTTTCATCTGCAACTCTAGTTGAAGTGATTAGATAGTTGTTAACTACTGAGAATTATATTTGAATTACTCATATGTTATATTGGGGTTGGTTGTAAAGTTACTTTGTGGCTTGTCGAGTTTAGAGTAGTTGTTAGATAGTAGAGGTATGTAAGGGTTAGTTGGTTTATAGTTTTCAAAGATTGACTATTCGAGATCAGGTAGGTCAGAGAAGTTAAATAAGTATTTAGAAATTATGTTAATAATGAAGTAGGATTTGATTTTATCAATTGTTTTTGTAACAATTGCTCTATCTTGAATAGAAATTGATTTGATCAAGTCAGAGTTGATATGCTCTAACTATATTTTTAGTTCATCAAGACTTTGAAGGATTAGAGGTTTGTTAGTATGTTTAGTAGTGTGTTGTATATTAATCCAACTAGCAAGAATGTTGGTAAAGAAGTAATGTTTTCCAAGATCTCTAAAGATTTCAATAAGCAGTTTGGAAGAAGTAATTGGTATAGTTAGGTTTAAGTATTGAACTTGAGTATATTCATTAGGAAGGTTTGGTTTATCAGTAGGATTTACTAACATGTATATGAGTAGGAGGGATAATGTAAATTTGTATTAGTGTTCAATTTCAGCTAAGAATTTCTTGTCAAAAGCCTTATCATATATTGGAAAGGTATAAGGGTGTTTAGTTTTGATAGTCATTGGGTTTAATAGTAGTCATGGTTTTTGGATAATATAGTCACTAGGTAGTCATTTAAACTTGTAGTGGGGTCGAAGTAGTTCAATGAACTTTTTCAATTTATCAGCATCTTTTGGATTGCATGGGAAGTACTATTTAAGGTTATGAAGTAGCTGTTGCGATGTTAAAGGAAGTGCTAGTTTGGGTGCAGGCAAGTCAAAAAACTTTGATAGTAATTGTTTCTCAAGTTTGTAGAGGTTTGACAGTTTTCTACGGTATTCTGAGAGGAATAGTAGTGCAGAATGGTTAGTAATAGAGAATAGGTCTTTGACTGATGGGTCAAGTTTTGCAGGATCATTTGGTAGCTTGGTTCGCTGCTGTTCAAAGTATTCTTTAGAGAGGAGCTCAAATTTGTAAATTTTTCAGAGAGCCGCCACAAATGATTTAGTATAGTTTCGATTTTAAATAGATAATTTAAAGAGAAGTATTTTCAATATTTATTTTGTATATTCTTGACTGATGTAGAGAGTGGTTGAAGTTGGTTTGCTAATACCCCTCTAATGATTCTTCTTGTATCTTTGAAGCTAGTTGATAAGTTGATATAGATAAAGTGAGTGCAGTAGAAAATTTTGTGGGTGATATCATGTAGGTTGGTTTTTAGAAAGTCAATATTGGTAATGTAGTCAATTGCAATTTTTTCTTTAAGCTTTTCCATGATCTGGTTTCTGTTGTTTTTGTTAATGAATTGAGTTTTATGGATTCTTTTGTATTTTTCTAGAGCCATATTGTATAATGCTTCAAACTCCTGTTGGTGTTGGGGTATAGACTCTTTGACATGAGTAAATAACTTAAAGAAGGCAGTATTATAATAGTTAAATTTGAAGTTGATTGCTATTGGTAGGTTGTGGCAGGTAAATAGTAAGCTAGCCTTATGTTTTAGAAAGTCTATCATATTTGCCTTATCTTTAAATGCTTCAAGAATTCTATTATTGCTCTACTGTTTGGTGTTAAATGGTTCTTTTCTCTAGGTGATAGTATGAACTATATTTTGGCTCCAAAGGGCTAAGGTCACTAATTGTAGATCGGGTTTAAGTGTGGCAGGTTTGCGAGTTGCTTGGCTATAAGATAGGAGCTTGCCAGGATAGTTTGGTTGTTTAAGTTAGTACAGCAGGTATTCAGGTTGGTGTGGGCTATGGGTTAGGGTCTGTATCTATGTCCTAAAGTTCAGAAGTCTTGAAGTGGTCTGGGTCTGGTTGGTTTGGTTTGTTTTGTTTTAGGTGTGAGAATATTTTCATTTCAACTAGGATATTGGTGTTGGGTTTTGACCAATCTGGGTTTGTTGTATTGTTGAGATGGATCGATGATATCATGTTGGTATCATGTGACACTATGTGATTTACAGACAAAGATGAGCTAGATTGCCCACTTTTTTGTCTATTGTATGGGGCATATTGGTAATAGTGTTGATGGCTTTTGAAGTTGGTAAAGTTTTTGTTGGGTGTAGTAGAAGTAATTTGTGGTGTGGGTTGTGTGAATAATTTGGTAGGTGCTTCTGGATCTGTATTAGTTTTATTTGTTGCTGCTGTGCCGAGTAACTTTTCTAAGAATGATTGAAAGTATGTTTTTTGTTGTAACATGTCAGGAAGCTTCAAAAGAGCTAAAGCTTGAAGAACTTGTATTTCTTGAATACTGTGTATTCTTTCTATTTTGCCAATTGTAAATACTTATTATATACTAGATCAAACTACTTGCCCAAAGGGCCTATTGTATTAATAAATATAGTATTTAAAACTTTCAAAGAATTGTTTACTTTTTACTATTGAAAATTTTAAAAAAAATTTTATTAGAAGTTTTTTTTAAATTTTTAATAGTTTTGCTAAGTTTTTATTATGAAATTTTTATCTTATATAATTATATATTAGTAAGTTATAAACTCTAAACCTATTAGCAAATAGGGATGTTCTATAGAATAGATGGGCAATATATAAAATAAACTCTGCTAATAATTAATAATCATTAATAAATATTTAGTGGAGTTTGTAAAATTTGCCTACCTATTCTATAGAATATCTGCAAATAGTATATAAAAATTATTTCTAAACAATAGGTGCTATTCTTTAAATTGTATTGCAAGCAAATTTGTCTGCAAACTTTTTTAAAATTTTAATTTTTTTAATAAAATGTTAAATATTGATTTTAACTATCTATTTTCCAAGTAAAATATTTAATTTTAGATTTGTTTTATAAACTTTGTTAAGAAAATTTTTTAAAATTAGGCCACTCCAAGCAGATACTTTGTTTAACATAACATAAAATATTTTATGAAGAGAAGGATTAAAAAAAATATAATAAAAAAAAAATACAGCAATTCTATTGGCTGTAAAATTTTCAAAAATTTAAAAAACTAATACTACAATTTAAAAAACCAATACTACAATTTGATTGGTTAATAACATGTATAATATTTTATACAAATTTCAAAAACTAAGGGGGGTTATGTTAAACTAAAAATCAGCTTGGTATAGCCTTACTAAAAAACTTTAGTATAATAAAAGATTAAAGTTCTTGTATTAGAATTTTTACTATAAAATTTTTTTTTAAATTTTTTTAACTTTTATATATTTTCGCCTTTAAAAAAATCTTTACTTTTAAGACAAATTTTAATTTTTATAAGTAAATTACTAAAAGTGCAATAATAAAAGTTATAATATATTGTAGAAAATAACTATTTATATATAGTGTGTTTATACATGGTGTTTGTATAACATGTAAATCAAAACAATTTTTATTAAAATAAAAACAATTTAAATTAATTTTAACTATTGTTAAGGTTAGTATTAAAACTAAAATACAGGCAAGACATAGTTTATACTAAAATTTTGCAAGAAATTTTTTTTATTAGTTCTTAAAAGGTGGTTTCATAAGCAAAATTTTGAGGTATAATTAAATTTTAATGTTTTTGTTGTACAAAAAATTGATCTACAAATTGCATTTTTCTATTTGTTTTGTATAATAGTGTATAAACACACTGTGTACAAATAGAAATTCCCTATATTGTATTAGAAACTATATTTTTAAAACTAATATTTAAAGAGTTCACCAAGAAATTGTAAATTATTTTTTTAGTTAAATTTCTTTAAAATTATTTATTTTTAACTTATAGGCAATCAAAAATTTTTGTCTTATAATATAAATACAAATATTACAAAAATATAATCCTTATTTTCAAATATTATTATATTAAATTTTATTTAATAGGCGATCCACCAGTTACCTGGACAAAAAATTTTTTTTATATATAAATTTTACTATAAGTGCAAATGCACAGCGCCTCTATCTAAAACTTTTTTTTATACCAAATAAATTACTCTTCAACTTCTAACAAAAGTTGTAGAGCTCATTAAAATGTATTTAATACTAAAAGGATATTAAATACATTTTGATGAGCTTTACAACTTTTGTTAAAAGTTGAAGAGTGATTACTTAATATAAAAAAAAGTTTTAGATAAAGGCAATGTGTATTCACACTTATAGTAAAATTTATATATATAAAAAAAATTTTTTGTCTAGATGACTGGTAGATTATCTATTAAATATTTTAAATAATTAAAAAAGTAGATCAGAAACATAATTTATAATAATTATACAGACAAATTTGCCTACAAATCTTTACCAATTAAGAGATAATACATGTTATAGCTAATACTAAAAATAGCTGATGATGAAATTTTGGGGGTTCTATTTGAACAATAAAACCTACTAAAACCCATCTATATGCTTTAATTAATAAACCCTAACCTTAAACTTTACTCAAACTATTATATAAAGAATAAAAAAATGTATCCAAAAATTATAAAAATTTAATAATAAAATAATCAAAATTTAATAATAAAATAATCAAAATTTCAGCATCAGCTGTTTTAAGCATCAGCCACAACAATATATATAAATTTGTCTATTTTTACTTAATTCAACTTTATCTAATTATTATTTAAGTATCTAGATATAATTTGTTATATTACATATTCTAAAAATTTGTATTAGTCTTAATCAAAGACCAGTGTCTTACTGCTAGAGTACATGCTTATTTATATATTTATCTAGACTTCAGTAATTTATACTATAGCTTGACTTATATATTTAAAAATTACTTCTATAATTATTTATTTCTGTTCTTATAAAGCTTATTATATAAATTCTAGTAACTATTTTTCTATTATCTTTATAAATTTTATCTTTAGCTTAAAAAAATTTTACAACTTTTTTTAATAATTATTTGTATTAAAAATTTTTAAAAAAACTTTATATTAGAAAAAATATGAATATCTATATTAAACTATAAAATATAAAAAACAGAGCCATAGAACGGCAACTATTATTTAGAGAGTTTTTATATACTATCTACCAATAGTCTTGGAGTTTATCACTTACTATAAGTATAGTACTTGTTATTAATAATAGTTCTTATATATTATCTGCTAACAAGCTTAGAAGTTATTACTTAGAGAGTTTCTAGAAATCAGCTGATTTGGGGTAGGTAGGGTTGTATAACTTACAGTAAGTTATTCTAACTTACAAAGTTAGATTTTAGCTTACGTAATTTACGTAACTTACAAATATTACACTAACCTAATGCTGGCCAATATTTTTAAAGTTGGCCTGCTTTAGCTTTTGGTATAAAATTAAAAAATTTCTTTTTATTTTATCTCAATGCTGGTCAAAGTATCTTAATACTGGCTTGCTTTAACATTTTATATATTTGTAACTTACATGAGGTCATGTAATTTACGATGTAACTTACAATGTAAGTTATATTGTCAGGTAAGTTAACACAACTCTAGAAGTAGATAAGTGAGTTAGCTGAAGTGTTAGATGTAATTCTAGCCAGAATTATCAAGCTCTGGGCAAAATTAAAAAAACTTTTTAGCCCAAATTATAAATTTAATATTAATCTTTAATAATAAATAACTTTTGTTTTACTAATTCAATTTTGATAATTTAATTATTAAAATGATCTCTACAGGATAAGGATTTCAAAAAGCCTAAAATCATCAAAATCTAATTACAGAATTCTGAGATCAGAATAGATTTGTATACTTTTAGATAGTATTTAATAAATTATAAATATTGTACAATATAGTGTTTATTACAGCTGGTAGTAATTAATTTAATTAATTATCTCTATAACCTTCAGGGGCTTTTGAATGTGAAACCCTGTGGTGGTAAGACCATGTAAAGTATATATTTGACCGATAAAGAATTCTTAGAAGGAGTCCCGAGCTATAGAGAAGATCAGGCACTGCATGTGATATGTCACAGAAGATAATACTGCAGAAGGCTGTATGTGTGAATCCACGATTGGCAAGGTAGCACCAACAACTCTAAGGCGGTATTGGGATTTTGATTGGGAGGACGGCTATATGCAATATATCCAGAAGTGGTGAGAAAAGCGATGAACATAGTAAGGGGCTGTGGTAAGAAAATGGCTTTACCAAATATAGAACACCTCTGGCACAAGAAAACAAGGAAAACTAGCTAAAAGAAACCCCAAAAAGCATAAAAGCAAGCGCTCCAGTAGTACGAAAATAAGTCAGCTAGTGAGTAATATGTCACACAACCTATATGGGAGTTGTGGAAACATAACAAAACATGACAGAAGCGCGAGTCCCAGGTTACTGGCTAGTGGAAATAACATAATTATATTATTTCCACTTAGTCTAGGTTATTTTCCACTCGAATGACGACAAGATCATATATGCATCGTCATTCGAGTGATGATTGGTTCATGAGTTCATCGTCACTCGAATGATGACAAGATCATATATGCATCGTCATTCGAGTGACGATTGGTTCATGAGTTCATCGTCACTCGAATGACGACAAGATCATATATGCATCGTCATTCGAGTGACGATTGGTTCATGAGTTCATCGTCACTCGAATAACGACAAGATCATATATGCATCGTTATTCGAGTGACGATTGGTTCATGAGTTCATCGTCACTCAAATGACAACAAGATCATATATGAATCGTCATTTGAGTGACGATTGGTTCATGAGTTCATCGTCATATTTAGGTACTCATGATCTATAAAAAATATGACGACAAATTTGTGTTCACGTCGTCACACTTGGATACCTCCACGATCTATAAAAAATTTGACGACAAAAATATGACACCGTCGTCAGTGTCGTGATCTATATTTTATGACACATTTTCGTAGTATACCAGTTTAACGTCTGTGACTTATTTCAAGTATAG
>CAJVPY010000650.1:0-24656 GCA_910591965.1 Dentiscutata erythropus
AAATAAATATATAATTAAAAACTTATAAAATGATAGTTATGCAAGTACTGTACGAAAATATTATTTTTACCCACCTTTAAAAAATTAACATTTTAACTCATAAGATATTAAGGTATAAAATTTAGTTAAAAAATAAAAAAAAATATGCAAAATCAAGTTCATATAGAATCTTATTATGTAATTCATTAATTAAGTAATAATTTCATAATCATACGTAATTTTTTTTAGAAAATAAAGCTGTGAAATATATATAAGAATGAGTTTTAAATAAAACAAACCTAAATTTTAAAATTTTATAATAATTCAGTAAAAAAAAGTGTTATGAGCTCTTGGAAATTTTTCTTTTAAACCCGTTAGTATACAAAGTTTTTTTTTTAAAAAATAAAATTATTTATTTACCTTATCTTTAAAGGACTTATTAATATATACGTCTAATAGTTGCAATTTCTTAGTAAGTCCTTCTGGAATAACTATCATATTAGTGTTTTTCTCATTAAATCAGTTTTTAACCGAGTCTGTAAGATGACCACTAAATGCATCTAAAACTAATAATGAACGAGGATTGATAGACAAAGAAGCTCGACAGTTCCATATATTTTCAATTCAAAAAATCATTTTATCACCATTCATATATCCACTTGGATTTGCTCGTACAACAATGCCCCATAGAAATGCCTGTTGTGGTACATTTACTAATTTAAAAAGTATCATAGGGGGAAGCTTGGTTCCGTCCACTAAGCAACTTAAAACAACTGTAAAATTTGACTTTTCATAACCAGTTGTACAGATATCAACAGTATGGGCACCAGTTTCTTCAAGTGTATAATTGCTAGGCATATCGAATGCTAATGGAGTTTCATCCATATTACCAATAAGTGCAAGAGGATAATTGTAGCGCATGCGATAATATAATATGTTACTCAAAAATTCATCTCTTTTAGGTTCTAAGTCTTCTGGTAACCTTTGTGCTACAGTAGTACGGCGGCGGTTGCTAAAATTATTACGACGCATAAAACCATCAACCCACTTGTTACTCCACTTGCATTCATTGATCGTTGGATAAAGTGAAAGAAAACGTGATTGCTTTGCAAGTTGATTAGCCTTAGTTTTAACCATATAACGAGATACGATCTTTTGTCATGAACGTAAAGATTTAATCCAGGTTTTAAGATCATCTTCTAAAAGTGGATACTTAAGTTGTCCACCAATATTTAACTGTCTAACAGTGGGTGGTGCACTTTTTAATTCAGTTTTTTTTTATCTATTCTCGTAGTTGTTTTGGAGTTATATTGAACCTTTCTGCAGTGTTTCGTTTAGTAGCCGTGAGATTTCTTTCGAGGTACGTAACAATTGCCAATTTTCACAAGCGTTCCAACTTCTCTTTTTTTTTTTTAGTGATGTTTGCTTGTTTTAAACCTGTTTTACTATGTCTCATTTTTGACTTTTAAATATATATTAATAACTATTTTATTTTCACATTAATACTTTCACTTTAATTTAATAAAATTTATCTGCTACTTTTTTACTAAAACTTGAATCACGATAGAAATGTAAAGTGTAAAATTTTTTTAACTATGTAATATATATGAAGAACAGTAAAGTAAATTTTACACATGTTAGATTATGCTAATAAGTTAATTATACCATACTGATGTTTGTATGCCCCATAATCACGCCTTGGACAAACTACTTAAACATAGTTGCCCGACATGTAAAGTTTTAAAGAAGATAACTAAATGTCTAGTGTTTAATTTTGATAGGTTATTTAAAAGTTAAAGTCCAAGATAGTATAGACATTAATCTTAATGAAATAAAATGATAACTTAAATATATTTGTATCATTTTGGTTTATTTTTAATGATTCGTTAGATCTTCAAAAGATTCTTTGCATTTTTAATTTTTTTTTTTTAAAAAAAAAAAAAGTTGTTCTTTTGTAATTGTACTTGCAGCCTCTTTATTAACTTCCCCATCATTGAAAGTTTTTGAACTGGTTAGAAATCACTGAGCTCGAATTCACTTTTGGTAATACTATAAAGTTAAACTCGCTCTAGTTCTTTGCTATGTCATATAAATTATAGTTTGAGCAACGCTAAAAAAAAAAAAAAAAAAAGAAAATTCCAAACAAACTTTTTATAGTGCACAATGTACTTACCAATCATCAGACCCCCGATCATCAGACCCTCCACATAAACCTCCCCGATCATCAGACCCATACCTGTATAATAGACTCACAGGTCTATTGTAGGTTTCAAAATTGGTGGAATGTAACAGACCCGGATCTTGTATACGGCGATTTACGGTAGCAAAAATAGCACTAACAATATTATAAGATTGTCGCGATGCTATTTTTGCTACTATTAAAATCCACTGCTGTATATAAATTCAGATCAGGATCTAATTTTGAACTGAACCCGATCTCAAACTACTTTTTAATTTAGGTTCGAACAAAGTATCCCTTATCTATCCCTGATCACATGCCGAATTGCACCAACAATTGACATAAATCGGGACTAATTATTTTATAATTATATATAAATCAGGTTGCTGCATAAATTTGCATCAATCGGGGCTATAGAAAATTTGTAATTTAATAACAATCAGGCATATATCAGTTTAAAATAAGACATATACCCGATTTTTTTTTACTTTAACTAGTGTTGTTTACATTGTTTAATTTGTTTCTATGTAAGCAATTTGCTACCTGTTTCATCTCATAATTGCTCTAGTATAAAGATTTCCGTCTTTTTTTCTTGAATGAAGCTCTTGATCTGTTTTGGCTCTAGCAAGTTTATTATCTCAATACCTTCTTCTGTAAGTTCAAGGCTTTTTTTATCTCCTCTAATCTAAAACTTAAATTCATTTGTTTCGCCTCTGTCACGATTTTGTAGATTAAGTTTTGCTTGAGGCATATTTTCCTCAATCTTGCTAGTTCCAGGTCTAGAATGTATTTTGTACTTTTGCAATTTATTTGTGCTTGCCGAATTCTGATCCATATAGCTTCTCTAAGATCACCTCGGCTATTTATTCATTTCCTGAGCTCTGTTACATGATGTACTATTTGGTTTTGCCAGATTGTTTTTAGCTCTGCTATGTTTTTGTGCACTAGTATAGCATTGGCTAATATAATGGCCAAATCAGATTTATTCTTTATCAACTATACCAGAGGGCTTTGCAATCTGTCGCACTGTTCTTTTACAAGGACACTATGTTGTAGCCTATACTCCAATCTCGGCAATAGTACTCTGTTGTTGATATAAATTAGCTATGCTAGTGTTGAACTTTTTCTTGCTAATGCTTTTATTATTGTATTAATTTCTTTTCTGGCAATGTCTAGTGCATGGTGCTGGCTAGATTTCTTGAATAGCCATACTTCCAGAAATCTTGTTGGTTCGTTTGACTTTTTCTCAATTACTTTTTCTTTTGTTAGTCTGATTTCTATACATTTTGACTCTTGCTTCTTTCTCCCTCCTCTAATTACCAAGAGCTCTGATTTTTTGCTATTTATTTCGATATCATTTAATCTATAAAATTCTTGTGCAATTTTAATTGTTTCTTCTAACTCCTGCTTGCTGTTTGCTATGAATGTGGTGTCATCTGCATAAGTGATAACTGGGATCCTCAGACCTTGTTGATGAGCTAGTTCTTTCTAAGGTCGCTTGGCCACTGTACTTCTAACCTATAACCACGCTCAGAACTTTCTTGTATTTCAGTTAGCAAAGAGTCATAAAAGATTCGCTACACCAAGAGGGATATTACTTCTCGTTGATTTATACTATCGCCTGCTACGAATCTCTCTGTTGTAAATAGTAGATTTATATTTTAATTTATAAAAATTTTATATTTACTAATAAATAATTTTATAGTTAATTAATTATATATATATACTGTATATTTAATAAATATTCAATAAATTATTTGGTGAATAAATTAAATATTCAAATATTCATTTGGTGAAAAAAATCTTATTTGAATATTCAAATATTTAGTGAATATTCGAATATACTATTTATTGGATCAGACCTCTAGTTAATTCAGATCTATATAATTATGTTCTGCTGATTTTAAACTTTTTCGTAGTCATAATATCAAAATTTTCTCCTTCAGCTTCGATGTTTTGATCAAATAATATTGAATCGTGGTTTATTATTAGTGCTAATTGATGATTCTCATCGTAAGTCATTACTGCAGTAAATTTGTATTTGGTACAAAGAGTACTTATATAGTCATATAAAAATTGAATTCCTACTCTCTGTCTCCATAAATAATAAGGGTTGCTTCTATATATGATCTGAATACCAATAGCTATTCCAATATGTCATTGAATTTGCTATATGAATTCCTTTTGCAGATTGATATAAAACCTCCTTTTACTATTTGTAGTAGTGTTTCATCATGACTGAATTTTATATTCGTTTTTAGGTTTTTATACACAAATTTCTAAATATTCACATACGAACTTAATGCTAAAGCTTTCTACATTTGAGTTGTTAAGTTTGGTTTATATGCTAATATTTTAATTATTTTTTGACCTTCAGACCAGTTTGTAACCTACTATAATCTTATACTTTCTATCTTAGCTAGTGTTGGCACATAACCAGGTCATAACAGATCATATCAAAGTTTAATTAGTAAGATTATATAACTATAGTTATATGATTTTATTAATTAAACTTGGTAATATAATCTGTTATAACCTTGTTATATAACCTTAGTAATTGAACTTAGTGATATGACTTGTTATGATCTAGCTATATACTTTATTGTGATATGATCTGTTATAACTAATCATAACAGGTCATATCAATAAAGTTATATAACAGGTCAAAACAGATTATATCACTAAGTTCAATTACTAAGGTTATATAACAAAGTCATAACAGATTATATTACCAAGTTTAATTAGTAAAATCATATAACTATAGTTATATAATCTTACTAATTAAATTTTGATATGACCTGTTATGATCTAGTTATGTGCTAATACTAATTTTAGCTGCTAAAAGATCTAAGAAATCTTCAATGACTAGTATTTGTTTAATTGTGCTATAATTTATTGCCAGGAATCTGTGATTACTTTTCTTACTTAATCATAGTTTATTTAATTGACTCTGATTTCTATTATTATCTAGTATATTGTTTATATCTACAATGACTTGTGCTGGGGTTGTATTCATTATCATGTTATTAAGTATTAAGGTGGAGAGTAATTACCTTGATGTAACTTATTTTTTGCATTTGCCATAGAGCTCATCATTGCTAATAATGTGTTATGCACTTGGTTTTCTTCTGTGTGTTGATTATTTCTAGAATGACCTTCTGTACTGGCCCAGTTCATTTGCCCAAGTTGATTAAAGTGGTTGTTTATAGTCTGCTGAAATTGCTTGTTCTAGCATCTTTGGTTTTTCACTTGTTGATTTATTAATTTCTTTATCTTGTTCACAATTAGGCATGTATCATTAATATAAGTTTTTGTTTGAGATTGATTTTAGTTGTTTTATTATCTTTAGATAATTTTTTTTTTTATTTCTAGTGAGAACCCTTGCTTCGATAACTTCTAGCCCAAGGAGTTTGATTTACTACATATATTACTTATACTCACTAGCAGGACTTAAAACTTTATACCAAGCATATACAATTTCTTATAGTCATTTGTATTCGATAAGGTCTTCCCATGTCTGGCTTATGTTTTCGCCATTAGCTCCTTATTTTTACATGCCTTAGTTCTGTAATGCTTGTAGCTGCTTCACTTTTCGATCACATAATCTTTTATTACTTCGCATTATAATATAATACATAGTATATAGTATTAATATAATATGTCATATTTGTATGTAATAATATATAGGGTGTTATGGCCTAAGTTAAGCTTAATTCAGACTGAAATTCAATTTTACACCCTGCATATTATTATACTCAAATATAGTAAAAGATTTTTTTATTGAGTAATAATGTAAATTTTAGTATATATAATTTAACATAAAAAAAATATTTAAACTGTATTTTTTTTTAATAAACATCTTTGTATCATATTCTGTTTTTGTATATGCTGCTATTTTATAGATGATAAAGCAGCTCTTTTTCTATGTTTTGCTGTGATCTCCTAAGCTCTTACAACTCTATATCTAGTTCTTGTTTTTTACATCGCTTGCATATGCTTGTGCAACTCTTCTTTTATTTATTTTATTATACAGTATAAGTAAGTTATATTTTAATATGAATTTGTATTTATAAAAAAAATTAATATATTAATTTTATTTATTATAGTATATAATATAGCTATGTAAGTTTAGATTCATATAACAAAAAATCAGTATTACAAATTTATATGTATTATAGTTTCATCAATTATGTAATAATGACATGTAAATTAATTCTATAGTTAGAGAATTATACATTAAAACAACAATAATGAAAATGATCAAATACTATAGTACAGTATCTGAATCAAATTAAGATGTTTTTAAATCTATAAAGTAAACATTCAAATATATACTTTTCATAATTATTAACAATGATTAGAATACCTGAAGTATTTTGCAGATCAGTATAGTATAGGTGGGCAGATTAGTATAATATAGGCCGATTTTTAGATCTATACTATACGGACCAGGTATTATATATATGTATGTGCGTTAGTATAATTTTGCAGATCCGTATAGTATAATTTTAAAAATTGGCCTGTACTGCGTATACTGAACTGCCATACTGATCTGCTATAATTTCCGTTTTATGTTGTATATTGGATTTTTTTTTTTTTGCATGGAAATTACATTAATATGGTAAATGTAAAAGTCCTTATTCTAAGATTGTTGCACACTTTTATAGAGCCATAACGATAATTCAATTTTTAAATGGTTTAAAATTTAACCTTAAACTTAGCTTATTAGTGATATTCAAAAATATATAATATACTATATGGATGTATACGTATATACATTACACATATTAATCATGTGGTATTAATAAAACAGTATGATTGGTAATTTTGACTTTAATATATAGATTATGAGTAATTCCGGCCTAATTTTTTGATCGTCGCTCTTAGCCAATCAAAATCGAGGGTCTGCCGTGTGCGGTAAACGCGACTTATAATGTTATTAGCAATAATGTTGGCCAATCAAATATTATACAAACATTATACAAATTATTTGTTTCGATTTGACGAACAAATGAACTTTAAGATGAAAACCTTTTTATTTAAGAAAACCAAATCGATAACTTTGTATGTAGTGAATATTTCAAATTACAAAGTTATCGGTGCATGAAGTAGAATAGTTTTCAAAATGTCTTATCCGGTCACATGATTATCAATTATGCACCATATCGAATATTTCTAATGATTAAGTATAAATAAGACACTGATATATTAAATAGTGATAGTGATAGACAAACCATGGATTCGGCGAGCTCTGGCTCAGGGATCACAGGACCGACACTTTTCTGCGACATGGCTAGGTTTGTTGCAGAAAGCTTTCATTTCGTTCCTCAGCACCAGCCAATAATATATCACTATATATAAATTTTAAAATCATAACCGAGTCTTAACACTAACTTTACAAATAAAAATTTCACTACGTATACATACATCACACCTTCACCATATAATGGTTAAAAAATTAAAAGCCTAATCTCTATTATTCTAATAAATTAACTATGAAATTTAAAATACATTCGATTTAATTTCGAATTTACTATGGAAATTTTTAATGTATATTTGATTAATTCATGTGATACTTTTTCAGGTTGCTGTTTTTGTAGGTATTGCGGGTGGTGGTGGTTTATTCCGTCTTGTAGGTACTGGTGCAGTTTTGACTTCTTCTAGATAATTACTTGGTACCCAACCTTGATCATCATTCATTTTTGCCAACCACCATCCATTATCATCTTTCTCTATAATTTCTAGTGTGTCTCCTTTTTTAAATTGTAATTCACCAGAATCATCAGTGGCAAAATCGTAAGTTGCTTTATACATTTGTTTTGGTTTTGCAGCTGGAGGAGGAGGAGGGGGTGGTGCGGGTTTTCTTCCTGATGATTGACCAGTTAAATTTTTACCAGACACGGGTGCTGAAGGTTTATTTGCATTTGCTACTCGTTGAGTTTTCGGTGCGCTAGTCGAAACTGACGTTTTTGATACTCCAGGTTTAGTAGGCCTACTATTTTTTGGTTTTTTCGAAGTAGTTGAAGATGATGATTCTTTTCTTGGACAAGGGGGATCTGATAAACTATTTGATGGCTCTCCAGAGCAGACAGAAACCGTATGACTTTTATATACATCATCCTTGGCATTTTCGTCTTTAATAAATTTCATTGTAGCTGTTTTGTTAATCTTCTTAGTATATTCAATTGATTCTGAAATGTTAACATCAAATTGTGTTCCTTTAAGTTGTGATAAGTGCGTTACAAATTCAGTTTTGAAAAGGCATGAAAATATCAAATCTCCTAATTCTTTTGTTGGATTATTAATATGTAACACCACCCAATCGTCTCGCAAATGTGATAAACTGGCACTCTTAATAGTACCAAGAAGAATTTTTCTTTCAACATTCATTGTCAATAGCTTTTTTTCAAGTGTTGAAATAACAATATATATTGCTTTGTTTGTCTAATAAAAATAATAATGATTATCAAATATTAAAATTTTCCTGAAAATAATATAAACAAGTTGTAAATAAATACCATAATTAACATTCTTGGGCTTGGTTTACTGGCTCGACCAAAACGAGCAACAAGAAGTTGAATCTTACTACTGAAAGCCACATTTTCATTATCTAAGATATAAAATATAACAATTTCAATAAATAAACAAAATAATTATGGGTAAATCAGTTTGAACATACCTCCAATATCGCAGGCATTTCTCAATGCTTCGCCACTGCCTCCAGGTACATTGACAAATAAATAATCACCCATAAACTTTCGCATACTTAACAGACTAAACCTTCGTCTTTCCTTCCTTCCATCTAATATTTGATGACCATAATCACGTAGCTGAACATATACGATTTGATCCTTATTCTTTTTCCAGCATCGTTGTATACGTGTTGCACATTCATTTTTATAACGAACATAGTTGCGATAAGCACGTTGAATTCTTAATGCCATGTTATGCCAGTATCGATCTCTAAGGTGTTCAAGTGCCCAAATCTACAAATAAATTGGTTATAATGCTTGATAGATATAGTTAACAAAAGATTTGTAAATTTACAGAATCACACCGTTTCAGGATGTCTAATGAAAGCTTTGGTGACACCCATTTGCCATTCTTCAGCAACAATTCCGCAGTCTTTTAAAACTCGTTCTGCTCCAGCTTTCGGATCACCTTGCCAAATATATTCACCAGCATACGATGTCTTCTTTGATAATAAGTAGAACCTATTTTCAAGCAATTAGTTAATTATATTATTAGAGTATAATCAGAGTATAATTAGAATATAATAAGAGTATAATAAGAGTATAATACGCCCACAAATTCCTAACCAACTTTCATTACCTTTCCAAAAATTTTTCAAAGGTTTGTCGATAAGCGAATCCAGCTCTTCTTACTCGAATATTTTCGTTAAGCCCGAGATATTTGATTTGGTGCATTACCATTTTTTGATCATATTCTGATGGACTTTTATTTTGATTTGGTTTTATAGTTCGAATATATGATGGACGAGCTTGCATTAAATTAGTAACTAAAGCATTTGCTGATGACTATAGCAAAAGATAATATATTAATATCACAGTAAAAATAATGTCGATAGGCACCTCAAGTTATAATATATCGAATTACCTTAATTTTGTCACCAATGGTAGGTGGTCTCTTTTTATTGTCACGATCAACTTTATTTGGAAACAGTCGCCCCACAAATTTATTTCCGCTGCTTTCGATCAATTCTAACAAATCTTTTACTAACTGATCTTTATTTTTATCAGTCATACCTGCTATTGTATACAAAACATCCCCAGCATAATGTTTCACCAAAAACTTGCTACCTCTAGATTCAAAATGTGGATTTGAACTCAGAAAACCCAATCTTTGAACAAATGAGTTATCAGCAGCTTCAGAATCAGCATGCGCGGTAGCACAAGCGTCATTCAATGCTGCGAATATACCAGGTGGACGTTTCCCCTCAATTAAATCACATACAATTTTGTTATCAAAAAATTCAATAGGAGTCCACTTAATTTTTTCTTTAACATACTCTTCTTGTTCAGTCTTAAGAGTAAGTTCAATAAAAATCTGTTGGAGCTTCTCATTAACATAATTAATGCATAGTTGCTCAAAGCTGTTTTCTTCAAAGATTTCAAACCCATAGATATCTAGTACTCCTATAACGTAGGATGCTGTAGTACGGGATCGTAGAGCAGAATTAATACGCTCCACAATCCACTCGAACAAATTATTGTATATTGCTTTTGCGAGGGCGTCACGTACAGCAGATGCCTTAAAAGAGAAAAACAAACTAATTTGTTACGAACTAACAAATACAAAAGTTATACAAGAATCTATGATTATTTACCAACCTGTACTGTATTCAAAGGAACATCATATACTGAACCCCGACGTCCACCACGGGATGTTTCAATGGTGCGATTAGTCAATGCCTATTAATATAAATAGAACAAAAAAATAAATAAATATTTGGCCTAAAATCAATGTAATTATACAAGATACAAAGTATATATACTTTAGCAAGAATTTCACCATCAACTTCCATGATATATGCTATAAAATTTGTAACTTCTTCATCACTAAGGACAGCATTCCCATCATTGCCTTCTTCAAACTGTACGTTTCCCAACCATAAAATAATTGCCAACATTCGAAAGATATCATCTTGTTCATTTTGTGTCAGGCCAATAATATTCATCGCTTCCTAGATTTTCGTACGTAGAAAAATGCAAACAAAAATAATATATGATCATTACAATGTTTCTTAATCAATAAGCGTTTGATACTACTTACTATTGTTTCAGAATAATCCTTAGTATCATCAATGCCATCAACATCCAAGCATCCGCTTTTACAAGTATATAAATAACTTTCAGGACCTTGTATTCCGAATTGTTCTGCAATTTAACAAAGCATTATGAATAAAATAATAATAATAATATTATTATTATTATTATACTATGTTCAATATTTATTTAATTAAAGCAAACCTTGGTATTCAGTAGAAGCTGCTGCCTTAGTAAATTGATAAAAAATATGAAAATTACGTTCGTTCTCAATTTGTCCAACAACACGCCCCTATTTTAAATACAATGTCTAAATATATAATTTTTTAAGGATTGCATAAAATAGAAAGTAAATAATAAGTTATAATTTTACCTTTTCTAATAAATAATTTGTAATAACAGCGCCGACGGGTTCTCCTACGGAATTAAATTGAATTTCCAAATATTTCCCCTGAAAATGCAATATATATTTATACAAATTTTTTTGTACGAAAACACACCTTTATAAATTAATAAATTATATACAAACATGCCGACTTGAATTATTATTACGAAGAGTTTTAGCACAGCCAAAACTTTCCAATAAAGGATTTGTGGCCAAAACCATATCTTTAATCTCTTTAATTTGAGATGATGCACCACCGCTTACGGTTGCAATATATTGCATAATCTAATACGAATTGGATTACATGATTAAACGAGTATATTTTTAAAATATTTGATCAAGATGAAGATACTAGAAAATACACATACTCTTTTGGCGGCCTCTATGTATATGTTAAAAATGATGATTATTTGCGAAAATGAATTAGCAATATATAACTATAAATATGGTTACACACCAGTTTTTCCGGCGCCAGATTCGCCACTATTAACAGAAATTTGAAAAATACTAAATTACAAGAAATATCCAAAGTTTTTTAGGCAGAACAGTTAATACCTGATAATTATACACTGATTTTCTTTATAACTATTCATGTTGTAATAAGCTGATTCAGCAATTGCATACACATGGGGCGACATCTATGGAATAAAAATATATTAATTGCTAATGAATGGTGAATAGTAAAGGGGATAGAAATTGTATCTAAGAAATTTCTAAATAGTACTTCAAGCAAGTTTTTTCCCATATAACTTTTCAATATTTGATCTGTATAAATACCCAAATCTTTGAATGGGTTAACACTAATAAGCACATGTCCAATATATGTCTTAATTAAAAGAAAGAAAAAAAAAATTAGGATATTTTTAACGGCTAACTGAATGGAAAAAAGATTAATTATCAAGTGTCGAATCTAGATTTACGTACATAAATCTCATGATTTTCGAATCTTTTCTTCAAATTTTCGTTAATCGCATCATTATTAACTTTGCTCAACATGGTCATGTCGGAGACCCCAACTTGTTTTTTGTTAAATTTTTCTTTCCAATCGGCTTTTTCAATTTTCTTTCCTGAACTCTTACTGCTACCCTTAGCGGTACCGCCCGCTGCGGTACTATTACGTTTGGTTTTTTTTGGAGGCTGTTTGTCAAAATGAGGAAAAGTTTATTAAAGAAATAAGTGATAATTGCGAGAAATTATATGCATTTTTCTTTTACTCACCATATTTTTTTTTTAGTACTGTTAAAGATATTTCATGTATTTTATGCGTGTAATTTCAGAATTTTTAAAATAAATCCCGGACCACATTAAAGTTTTTATTACGTAACTCTTTTACTCCTATAATATTATTGGTTAATTATGAGGCGCAGTTAAGGTGTCCTTTCATACAAAAAAAAACCAATTTCAATTTTATAGCATTTCACTTTTTATAATGAGTATAAATACAGATCTCGCGACAGAGTTTAAAACATCACTCCTAAACGCTTTACAATCTCGTGAAAAATCCGAGCAGGTATTTCTTACAAAGATTGTTTGGTTCTCATAACCTGATCTATAAATACTTTTAAACTTTTGAAATTCACATAATTTACTTTTTTCTGAAATATTGTGGCATAAAGGATTTATTTCAATCTCAATCCTCAGAAGTGACATTTGCCGGGTACATAATTATTATAATTATTGTTATTATTATTATTTTTATTATTTTTCTTTGCCATTAAATATCAAAAACTCAAGATCACGATCATTTCGAACTGTTGATATTTCATTTTGTATACCATGAAATTAGAATTTTTGATTCTCCGTCAAAGCGATCTAAAAATGATAAAATTAGTGAAAAAAAGGATGATTTTGAGTTAGTATTAGATACTTCAGATGATATAACTAAACTAGTTCAAGAGTTTTTCAAAGCTTCGCTGGCAGTTGGGAACACGGTATTTATCTATTTTAAATCATAAGTCGGAGAATTGTTATTGGCAATCGCGTAAAATAAATATTTAAATCTCCTATTTAAATTTATTCAGGGGGAGCTTGTAAATTATATTATATCGTTGCTCACCATAGATCCTCCGACTTGGGAGCGTATAACTCTTATTTTATCGATATTTAATGGTCTAATCACTGACACGCCAACAACATTTGGGCTGTTATTAGCTCTTGGTGGCGATATTTCACAACAATCTTCTACCCTCCAGCCTGTTATGCATATCACAATTCCACAGATTTTCAAAGATATTGCAAGACTTCTTGATATTTCATGTACTGAATTGTGGATGGGCGTGCTTTCATTTATGCGTACTATTCTACAACAAAATCCTAGAGCCATGGTGGACATTCCACCAGAACTAGCTACTGACATTATTAAAAATATTTTGCAACAAATTGATTTACTTCCATCATTTCTCGATAAACAAAAGTATAAATGCGTTGAAAAAGGACGTCAGATGATTGAAACCTTATTAATTGGTAAAGATTGTGGAGGTACCGGTTGTGTCTCACATTATCAGGTCATTGAACAGGTAAGAGTAATATAGTTTATTGTACGTCTGATGATGGATGTTTAAAATTCAGTTTTGGATTATCCGTTATAGCTGCAAATAATATACGGAATGCCTGTTCTTGGACGTTTTATCCATGTTCATTGGTCCATGGAACAATTTGTGAATGAGTTATGTCAACGTCGCAAACGTCTCGCATTTTTGATGATGCCACCCGGTAATTGTAATATCATAATAATCTAGCGAAATATTCACTATTATTCTTATTTTATTAATTAACTATTTACAGACGCATCAT
Organism: Dentiscutata erythropus; assembly: GCA_910591965.1. Lineage (NCBI taxonomy): Eukaryota > Fungi > Glomeromycota > Glomeromycetes > Diversisporales > Gigasporaceae > Dentiscutata > Dentiscutata erythropus. Next base: position 14,123 of record CAJVPY010000650.1, read on the forward strand.
GGCCATTAATTTCCCAATACAGGTTAATAATGGTGTTAATACTATTTTGATTAAAAATTAGATTATTGTTTCATATCAATTGATACAAAATTTTTGCTTTTCATTAGTCGACCTCATGAATACATTGATATAACCCACCTGCCTCTTTATCAACCATTTTCTTGTGATTACGTATGATCATTTTTAGCCATAAACAACTTTCATTCCTTGATTACTATATTTATTTTGTTATGTTATTAGGAACAATTTATAGATGAAGGGCATGCTACAAAATTTTCTTCGCGATTTCGTGACTTGTTATTTCAACGCGCGTCTATTGAAGAGTTCAAAACTATGGTAAAATCTATAAAACCAAGTACTCAAGGAATGGAGCATATGCGTACTGCTTTTTTTGATAAAGTGCACAACGTTATTAAGTTGATTCAATCTCAATCAAACTTTGAAGAGCCCAGAATAGGTATATCTAACATTTATTTGTTCCATTAGATCCTTTTTCGATAGTTTAACCTGTATTCCTGTATTCTTATAATAGATCAACATTCAAATGAAGATATGCTTATCCCTGAAAATCTTAGATTTTGGCAGCTTATCATTGAACTAGGTGATCAATTATTTAGTTTGGTCGCAACAGAGTATGTTTTTTTCGCCAATTAGTTATTATCGCAATTATGAAATTAGATTAAAATGAAATATGAAGTTTCTATTTAAATACTAAAATCCATCGGTTTATTATAAATTCTACCTAAAGCTGACCTTAAACCTAAAAAAAAAAAAATTGCGTCCAAATTTTTGCATTTTTTGGTGGCTTGTCTATACATTATACAAAATTTCATTTTAATCTGATTTCATTTTAATCTACCAGTTATCTAATTTTTATTAACATGATTTAAATAGTTATTTAAAATATGAGGATGTTCTCTCAAAATTTTACTACATGGTTCATCCTAAACATGGTGAACACCATAAAGCAGTTCCAAAAGATAATACTTTGATCTGGCTACTGATTCAACTTTTTTGTATCCTCTATATATGTATAATTGTATATTTTTAAAATTTTATTGGCTATATTTATCTTGATAAATTTTATTAATGTACTACTTAGATTTGGATAAAGTTGGATCTGTGATTTCTGAAGACTTGAAGTCTGACGAAAGGCTGTTTAAAATGCTTATACAATTATACAATGAGCAACAGATTAGATCCAGGGATTCATTTTACTTACGAGACCTAGCTTTGCAATGCGCGGTAATTCCTATTGTGGCAGCTGAAGCTAAAATTCGCGATGTTGAGAATTGGACCTATTTTAACATAAGATTTTAAAGTTTTTTTGCAGTGCAGGTATAAGTTAGGATTTAGGTTAGAGTTAGGGTTGTCAGTTGGAATAACATTCTTGTGCTTTCTAGTTTAAACCCAAACCATCACAGGTTGAATCAATGAACATCGGGTGCATACCGGGAGACAAGTTTCCTGATATGTACCCGATAGCCTGCTGAATATCAGCAGCATATTGATAAGGTATCAGGAGGTAGATCGATATCAACAACATGACAGTAAAATATTGGGATATCCCGATAACTTGCTTTTAGGCTCAGAGTGCTAAGAGTAAGATATCAGGGTATTCCAATATTGTGCTGTTATGTTACCGATATCGATCTACCTCCTGATACCTTACCAATATATGGGGTTGAGTCAATAGAAACCAAGCAAATTTTTTTTAGTAAGTTTTTTAAACAAGAATAACTTAACAAAAACTTGATCAAATTTAATAAAATTTTTTTTAAATTAATTCTACAAGTTTGTAAAAATTATTTAAAAAAATTTTTATTAAATTTGGTTAAGTTTTTGTTAAGTTATTCTTGTTTAAAGTTATAAAAAAATTTTATTATAAAAAATTTGCTTGGTTTCTATTGACTCACCCCCATATATTGCCAATATGCTGCTGATATTCTGTGGCAGACTATCGGCTACATATCAGAAACTTGTCTTCCGGTATGCACCCGATATTCATTGATTCAACTTGTACATACTGGATTGAGTTTTTAATACTTTTCAAACTAGTTTGCTCTTTTAGAAACCAATCTAGATATTATATTGGATCTTAATACTCAAAGTTGGTTTTAGTTTACATAATTTCAAACCAAACCAAACCAATATATTGACAACATAGTTAGAGTTGTTAACAAAGGATTGTTGCACAGGTCTTATGTAACAACCCGTACTTTTTTCATTTACTTATTGATACGTCAGATACCGTGCAATAAAATAGTTATTATATGGGTTATAAAATAACTAAATTTTGCACGAGGCTACATAGCCGAAGGCCATGTAACTTAACCCGTGCAACTATAACGTATTGGATCAATATGTTTAGAAACCCCAAATCTCAGCATAAGCCAGCTGCTCACTTATTTATTTTTTTTTCAGCGTTATTCCGCAATTTTACATATTATAATTGGAATTTACTAACAATTATATTTAATTATAATTGATTATATTAGGTGACTTCCCAACAAAGTACTATACGTGAAGCATCCAATATCAAATATAGGCATCCACAACTTGGGGCCGCATTACATTATATGCAATTATTCCATTACATTAAAAAGGAATTTGAAAAATATAAAGGTATGCCATTGGATTTAATACATTTAAGTAATATTTATGAAATTTTAACCTTTATCCTATGTTCTAGCAAATGTGATGAAGCATGATTTATTTAGAAATTTACCCATCCAGGAAATGATAAAAATTTCTATTGCCAGCCAAATAAGCAAAAATGTTGTAGCTGATACTATATATAACTGTTTAGTTCCTGGTAGACTTGAATCAGGAAAGCTTGGATTTCCAGATGCAAAATTTTTAAAGGGTGGCATTATTGAATATAAATTACTAGACTTAATTAATGTCACTAGCAAACATAGGTATATTATTAATATTTATTTACAATTCGCTCATTTGTAATTATTAATAATTTATACTCTCTATTAAATGGTTTAATAATAGACTTATAGAGCTTATATATAAGATGAGCCTTGATGGAGATAGTGCCCCCAAATATCCTATAGATGTAACTGAACACAAAATAACATGTGTTTCGCCTTATGTTTTAGATGTACTCTATAAAACGGTCTATAGTGCACCTTGGGCGTAAGTAACAGTGGCATATAGTTGAAATCATCGTGTTTATTCGTTTTCTCACATTTAGATATTATTTAGTTTAGAAACATTAGTTAAGGAGATTCTTGAGAAGTTGAAACGGTTTGATAAGGCTACTAAAATACATGCTGAGGGGGGAACTCCGTTGTCTGAAACTGCTTTACGGTGGAAAGCATCTATTCTGCAGATCCTTTGTCATCGATTTCATAGGTAATATTTTAAATTTATATATACGATCATTTAATAATTATAATATTTATAATAAATTAATTTTCAAAGTTTATAAAAATCTCTCTTTTTTTTTTTTTTTTTAAGATTTTTGAAACATTCTGCAAAGGCTCCTGATTTATTACATTATATAAAGTATTCTGTTTCTTCTTTAGAACATAGACAAACATACCGTGATGCAGAATTGTTTGCTTTGCACATCATGGTGGTTATAATTCTATTTCTGGCTTTAATCATTCAAAACATAATAGTTAAAATATTATTATTGATGTTTTCATGTAGATGATGCAAACCGACGTCAAGTTTATCAAATCTTTGTCTGATTCAAACCGAGAAAAGCAAATTTGGTTTCCAGAATCTGAACTACTGGCAAGATATATGATATATACCATGGCGCGTCTGATAAAGCTAAGGTAACATTATTTTTTTTTAGCAAGATCCGCATTGTTTTTTTTTTAATATAGTTGATCACTACATCATAGTTTATTTTAGAGGTGTTGGCGACGTCCCAGATATGATTAATGTCATTCTAGAAATTTATCCACATCCGATTCAGTGGTCAGACACAACATTAAGCTTTTTCCCAGAACCGTTGAGAACGCAACTTGCAGCTCAACAATTGACAATGGGAATGACTGTTTCCTCTATCTCTTTTACGGATAAAGATGTGTGTATATATGCTCCATTGCGGATTTTATGTAATTTATTATTATCTCCAAATTTATAAACCTTTTATATTATTAATATACGTATATAGATGAATACCGCTTTGCAGGTTGGAAACCTTTTCAAACTGTTTATGGATCAGGCTCTTAATTCGGAGGACGAAGCGACTCTTCAAGAACATTACTCTAAACTTGAAAATCAACCAATATTCTTATGTTCTCTTTGGAAAATTGGTTGTGGCAGAAAAATTTTAAATCCAGATATGATGAACAGTAAATATTACATATATATATCAGCTCTACTTTGTTATCTTATTTTATGTACTCATTGGAATACAATTTTATTATTAAGCTCTGAGAAAAGTTTTACTAAAATTTCCTCCTTCCAGAATGGCAACTTATACCATGACACTAATTGACTTTATCATTGAAATGATAGAACGTGATCCTAGTGGCAATGGATCACCAGTGGAGGTGGTGAGATGTGTTTTTTATTTCCCTTTTTTTTTTATGTTGGGATTTTGCTTTTTAATATCAAAATTGTTATATATATTAAAGTGCTACAAAATGCTTGATGAATTGTTATGGAAATATCAAATTCTTGCATATGAACATGTTCTTTTCGCGCTTGTCAAAGGGCATAGTGAGGTTAATACAACAGCAATTGGAATCCTAGATTATTTATTGTTTAAATCTGAAGAGTTTTCTGGAAGGGTTGAATATTTTATATCCTTGAAATTTTCTCATCGATATTGGACTGAGGATGATCATCATGATAAATTAACCGAATATCTTAAAAAATATCCTGAATATTTTCAATATGAAGCATTTGCAATGGATGGCTATGAAACTGTGAATAAACCTTTGGAGCCATCACTGGTAACAAATATGCCGATTTATTATACAACAGCTATTCGAAGATCATTACCAATACTAGACATAGTAATTGGCAGATTGATTGAATTCGGGCAGCAAGAGATGCTTGCTAAGCTGCTTGATAAATATAGGCACCTTTATAGATATCATCAGACACCTCTTGCTTTCGTTAGGGATCTTTTGCATTATTATTATTCTGCTCCAGCATTGAGGGACCAATCTATTTCCACGAGATTAATCAAATTACTTGGTGAGTAATGCATATATAATTATCTGGTAGTGTTCAAACATAGAGAAACTTTTAGTTTCCCGTATATATTAGTAGTTCGTCCGATTCAGTCTATTAATTTAAAAATAGAATCGAATTAAAGTTCAATCTGAACTAAGCCTAGACCAAGTACTTGAAATTTAATCTTTATCAGTTCAACTCAAGATAAACTGAGCTAGCTGAATTTCACGTCTGAAACTTGGTATGAACTGAGTTCACTTGAATTGTCTAACACTCCTGCTATAGATGCACATAAATAGCCAGTTTTATATATAATGAACTTGTATTAAGTTTAAAATTAAGGATTGTTAAGTAGTTATGTAAAGTCTACCATATATTTATTTAGTCTCACCTATCATTTATTCAAAAACAGACTTCGATGAATACGATATTGACTCTCAGTTATTGCAATATGGATCCGGAAATGACGGATTTTTAGAAGAGCTTTTTGACATTACCTACTTTGAAAAAGTTTTCCGAAAATTGGCCGATTGTAAGATTTATTTATTTCATAATAATAATATTATTATTATTATTATTATGTATTATTATTATTATTATTATTATTTATTATTATTATTATTATTATTATTATTATTATTATTATTTATTATTATTATTATCATTATTATTTTTATTATTATTTTTATTTTTATTTTTTATTTTTTTTTATTTTTTTTTTATTTTTATTATTATTATTATTATTATTTTTATTATTATTTTTATTATTATTATTATAATTCATTGATTATTAACTCACATTCTCAAACATAATAGTAATGTCTCCAGATACGTGTGCCCCCAAAACCGATGACAAATTTCCAGAACGTCACTTTCGGGAAATTCCAAATCCTGTAGTACAGGCACTCCATATAGCTTGTATAGAAGTGCTTGCAACGCCAATACCACCTGATCAAATTGTGAAAGACTCGTTGGATATTATAACTTCTATGAATGGACGTAAGAATACGTCTGTCCAGCCTATGGTCATACATGCTATGGGCTTGTTGTACTCTTTCTTGCCTACTGAAGATTTCGCATATCAGATATTTGATAAGGTGGCGTTAATAATCACCACAGATCCTCATCTGAAAGAATTCTCACAACCTTTTAATTTGGTAATTACACTTATATTTTTTTTGCTCAAGCATTGATATGAAATGCTTATATTAAATTTTAAACAATAGATTCAACGCGAGCAATCTCAACCGTCATTATCATATTTATCATACCAATCAGATCCATTACAACCATGGCCATTTCTACCCTCAACACGAGCTTTTTCGGCAACGTTTCCCTATATTTTAAATGAATATGCGTCTAATCTTCATAACTTTGGCACAAACGTTGCAAACAGTCTTCTCACATTTACACATAGCTTATTGCATTACTCTAATATTGATGATACACAAATACTTCTTCACAAACTTTTAACTGTTGGTGATATTAATACAGATGTGCAAATACTATATTTGTGTGCTTTAGTTGGGCCTGTGATACATAGATTATTGGAAAATCAAATTTTGGTTTTAACGAGCGTAATTGAATATTCATTTGTAAATCTTTTGATTTTATTTCATTTCCAGAGAAGTCATTTAACACCACTTTTTTCATTTCTTTTTTAATGAACAGTATATATTGCACATCATTCAAGTATTGAATAATGTGACCTTAAATATGGAGTTAGTGAATTGCGGAGACACAACACTTGCTTTAGAACAAATTTATGATTTCTTGTAGGCTTTAAATTTTCAATGTGCTATATACATATATATGTATTATATACTCATATATTTGTCATCAAACTCTATTTTAAATCAATTTAGATATTTTGTAAGGCCTATTATAATAATTAATGATCCTAATACGTATGCAAGTGCGCAACAAACAATAAGGCTGATGAAGGCACCTGTTCAAAATCGATTGTTTGGATATCTTGTATGACTTACGGTAGGTTATTCTAATGAATATCCAACGAGGAATTAGGGTAAGCAACGAGGGGTCGTGCAGATGATGCATGACGTTAGCATAAAATTTTGAGCGTATTTATTAATTTCCAAGCACTATAGTATCTATAGTATTCACATATCAAATCTTCATCGTAGCTACTCGCCTATTTTTTTATCTATATGAACTTGATATTTGCGATTCACTCCAAATATTTGTAAAGACATATATATATATATATATGGTCCGATATGAAATGTAATAGTATTCCAACAGAGTTGAACCCACCGGTTTCAGATGAGTTTAATGTTTATCATTAAACAGTAGGGTTGATGCAATTATTGAAATATTACATGTTCTTTTATTAAAAAAAAATTACATAAAAAAGCTATCATTGCCTGTCAAGAATATCAAATTTCTATACACATTTTAACCAACTAAAGAATTGTGCTTAGCAAAAATTGATTATGACATTGCCATTTTGTTGGCTATCGAAAATGTCCAAAAGTTTATCACGGTTACACGAAAAAACATAACAAAAATTTATGTAAAATCGTATGATTCAAGTTATCAATAATATGGTTATAGTTGCAACTTTCGATATTTAATATATATTAATTTGCAATATATTAATATCATTAATTAAATTTAATAAAAAAATTTTTTTATTTAACACTGCAATATTCATGAGTATTGAAAAGATATAGCTACATGCTAATTAGGCATTCTCAAGTAGTTCAATAGATTGGAAAAAAATTATAACTAGGCAGAAACTGAATAATAAAATAAGTGAATTACCATTTTGATGAATAACATTTGGAGATGCAACCCATCTTTTTTTATAAAATTCTCTAATTAGCTAAAATTTTAAATCCAAATTTTTAACCAATCATTCTTCGCAATAATTTGAGCAACATTTTGATCACTAGTTAATCACATTGAGGAAACTGCTTGCGAATACTTAGACAGTTTAGAATATTATTCATAACTATCTCTCTAATAAGATATTTCAAAAGATGAAAAAAGAACTCTTATCACAAAAATATTCATTCTATTCTTATCATAACCTTAGGCAAAAACTTGAAATTCTCTGTACCAAATATACTTTTTAAGCAAAATTGTATGTATTTCTATTAGGGCATATCTAAAGATGGCCAGAAATGAGACAAAATTTGGTTTACATAGCAGAAAAATAATATTAATCAGCTTTAATTCAAATGTTATTCAACATGTTAAAATTTTTAAATTTTGCTAGTATAATTAATTAAAAAAAACAATCTATTTTTCTTAAATAAGTTCTTAATGTTAATAATTACTAATCAAAAGTACTGTATAAATGTATACTACTATTCACATAAAAAATTATATAATAAATCATATTTATATATCAGCGATTAATTAATTAGTTTGCATCCATGTTTGATTCAAGACTGTCACTAGTCAAAAGCTGGCAAATCAGATACAAATCAGGTATGCTATATTTAAAACTGATAACTACCTGATTGTTGCCAATTTTTAAATCTAACAGCCTGATTGATGCCAATTTATGGTGCAAATCGGCATACAATCTGGACAAAATCAAACATCAACCAGATATTAATCGGGCATTAATTAAATAGATTACAAAACTAAAAATATATACCCAGATATCAATTCGGGATACAATATAGTTTAATAGAATTATGTTGGGTTGGTTAAAAGTTTCTAAACAGGACCTTTTTGCTACCTTAGCTAATAATATATACTAATAAATAAAAGTTTTTTTATAAATCTGTATTGTATCTGCAATACATCATTTAGTGATTAACAGAAAGATCTTATATAAAATTTTAAGTAACGTTTAATATTAGTAAAGTTAGCAAAAAAAGAAACCTGTTTAGTGACTTTTAACCAACCTAATATACATATACTCGATGGTACATGTATCTGCATCACAATTAATATATACAACTAATAGTAAACATCATTCAAATTATAATTAATAACACTATTTTTAATAATATCACTATAACGCCACTATCTACTTTACTCTAACATAATCACTTAACCCTAGCTCTAGCTTAACAAATTACTTTAACCCTGTTGTAACAAAATCACTCAAACTCTAACCAAACTCAGTATTAAATTTGATCTGGTATGATTTTTACTAAATACTAGACCCAAATCTATTTAATATTTATTAACTACTACAGTTGCCTTTGAAGCTTTGAATATACAGTACTGTATCCATGAGGCTATAAACTTACCCTTTTAATTTTATGAACTAAAACTTTTACATTAGCATATAAGGGAAAGTAGTACCATTACATAATACCTTTTAAGTAATTCATTTGTACTATTTGCTTCATTTTTAATCGATAGAATTGAATTAATAGAACAAGTTTATAAACCCAGAGTATACTTACTTACTATCACATAATATCATTTAATTCATATAGGACCTTGCTAGAAAAATCACTCTTTGGAATTTTCTGATCGGGCTAATTCAAAGAAGTTTAGACCAGAATGCTGATTCTTATTCACGTGTAAATCACCTTTTGCTTTATTTATTCAATAGTTTATTAAAGAAACTGTTGAATCAGTAAAGTAAAAAGATGGTTTAAATATGAATAAGAATCGACATACTGGTCTGAACTTTTTCAAATTAGCCCGATTGGAAAATCCCGAAGGGTAATTTTTCTAGCAAAGATCCCATATTATTCACTTCATTCAGCTTGTGGATGAAAAGATCTTTAATCGACAGAATTAAATCAGCAAAACAATTCACAAGTCCAGACATAAATATTTATAACATTGTATAATACCTTCAATCGCATTATTTGTTTCATCTGGCTTGTAGATATAAAAGATCTATAATCAGCAGAATTAAATCAGCAAAACAACTTACTGTATAACCACGAAATAACACCTCTGCATATTATTTCATAGTTATATAGTAACACATAAATAATTACTTACAATTACATAATACCCTTCAATTAATTTCATTTGCATTATTCGCTTCATTTAGCTTGTAGATATAAAGATTTTGTAATAGTGGAATTGAATCAGCAAACCAATTTCACAAATTCAGAATATAAGATTAAATCAAATATCGATGATTTGTGCCAAGCAGCTATAACAACACTCTTCGAAAAAAAATACTTACATTACATAATACCCTAGATATAAAAGATCTTTAATTAGCAAAATTGAATTAGCAAAACAACTTCACAAACCCAGAATATAAATACTTATTTAAATTACATAATACTCTACAATTCAATTCATTCGTATTATTTACTTCATTTAGCTTGCGGATGTAAAGATCTTTAATCAGCAAAATTGAATCAGCAAAAACAAGTTCACAAACCTACTTACAATCACATAATACTCTTCAAGTAATTTTGTTTGC
>CAJVPY010000651.1:0-24649 GCA_910591965.1 Dentiscutata erythropus
CGATAATAAAATATTATAAACTATTTGTGCAATTTATTGTGCAATTTGTGCAGTTAGAGTTAAGTTGCTTTGCACATGTATTGTTAATTTTGTGCAAATAACAATACATGCACAACGAATTTTCAACACTGGTCAATAATATGAAAGTTAACAATGTAATGTTGATTATATAATCATACATAACAAAGAAAGTAAATTAATATAAGGTTTAATCTTAACAATCAAATTCACCTTTGATTTTAATAAACTAAACCTGTTATAAAGTAATAGAACTATTGTATCAGTTTAGTTAAGAGATATGGTAGAAGAGACTATTAAGGTGAAGGCAAAGTTAGATGAAGAAATTGAAGTGATAAACAAAGCGAGTGTAAAAAAATAAAACAAACCTCTGGGTAATGATATTGAATGCAACATATATTCATTAACCCTGTGTCAGAAGGACCTGGGTAAGACCATCATCTCTCACAACAACAAGCAGAATAAGTTAAAAAAACTGCTAAACTAGGTTGTGAAAGCTGTGAAAGCTGTAAATTGAAAAGTTGGAAATCATGAACATTATAATGAATGGCAAGTTCACAACAAATCATACTTAAACATCTCATACAAGCAGCAAAGTTAAAAGTACGAAGCTGTAAGACAAAAGTGATTAAAAGATTAAGTATAGTTCAAACTGTGCTAAGACAAACATTGGGAATCAAGCTGAACAAGATAACCAACTGAACAAAAATAATATAAATAACTAGTAAAAACAAAAGACAAACAAACTTTAAAGAACATAGTTCAGGTTAATCATATTCAATAGAACATTAATACGAAAGATAAAAAATAGAAAGCTTTGACACTACTATACTGGTATACAAAGGTGCCGAAGTAGATGATATTGAAAATTTTCTCTTTGATTATAAAGGCTATGCGAAAGCAAAGAAATATAATGAAGAAACAACCTGTTTCAAAGTATACATGCATATGCCAGAAAGTATGAGAATGTGAATAAGAAAGCTAGTACAAACGAATAAAACATAGACTTCATTAAAAACAAAGATCAGTGAAAAGATTAAAGCTGAAAACGAACCAAAGATAAAAATCCTCCGGCTAAAACATTTAAAGCAAGAAGAAAAAAAATTAGTAAGAGAATATATGAATAGATATGAAGCTCATATTGAACATGTGAATACAAAACTAAGGTTAGATGAAAAATGCGATTGGTATATTAAAGGTCTTAGAGAACCTTTTCGTTCAAAAGTAGAGAATTGTTGTTCTAAAGACTATAAAAAAGCTAAGAAGAAAGCATTGGGGATGGATGAGTATAAAAGAGAAAAGAATCAAGAACATGAAGGAGAAAGATCTAAAGAGTATGTGACTTCCAATAAACTGATGTCGATATAAACAGTCTCGTTAATGAACTTGCGGCATTAGAGATTAACCGCATTGAGCAAGAAGCAAAGTAATGTAGAAAGTCTCATACAGAACATTGTTACAAAAATGATCAAAGTATGAACAAAAAGACTGGTTCAACATATAATTCTAGATCTTGTACGTGTTATATATGTAACAAAGAAGAACATATCATGAGAGATTGTTCAGATCAAAACAAAGATAATGATCAAAATAATAAAAGCACAAAGTTTAAAAATATAGATATGCATATGGTAGAGTTCACGGAGATAAATCCTGAATCAGCAAATGAATACTTGAAGGTGGAATTATTAAATGATCATAAATGTTATGACATGAGACCAATAGGTAAAAGGAAAAGGGAAAATGAAACAAATGAATTATCTGAACAATTAAATAAAAGAGAAAGGCTAATGAAGTAGTCATCAGAAATGAAGTACCAAAACAAACTGATAATGTTATGTACATACTGTTTACGGAAATGTTTGATGAACTTGATATCCTAAAGAAAATTGCTAGTATGGAGATAACTGTTAATTTGGGACAACTGTTCAAGTGGTCCCCAAAAGCACATGTAGAAATCATGAAGGCATTGCCTCGATGATGAAAAAGCCATAAAATTAATGATATTGATGTAAAAGTCAGAATTGTACGTGGTGTATTACAAACAACCAAATCAAATTTGGGTGAAGTTGTATCTGTTTGGACAACTAAGGTGAATAATCATATGGTAAAAGCCCCAATTGATCCAGGTTCCTGAATCAACCTAATGCTGAAAAGATATGCGGAGAAAAGAGGCATAATTTGGAATCAAGTTAGTGGTAAAGGCAGGATGGCTGACAATAGAGTTAGTCAATTCATTAGTTATATACCAAACATCGAAATAGAAATGGAAGGTGTGATAGTGAATCAAGGGTTCTATATAATGGAAACAGCAAGCTTCGATGTATTACTTGGCATGCCCTAGATCACAAAAAGTCAATATAATCTTGGGTGGAAGAGTAATGAGTACTGGTGTACTATTTCCTCCTTAACTAGATCAGTATCTTTCATAGTATTTACGGTGCCAAAAAATTGGATTGCTGATGCACAAGATTACAAAAGGTATGAAGATAGTGATGACGAAAATGACTATGAAGAAATTAATGATGTTATGGCAGTAAGGAGAATAGAAGTAGATGAACTCGAGATTTACAAAGATGTGTGAAATATTATGACTTGCGCAAAAAATAAGAACAATATAATGATGAGAAAAGTAAAACCAATTGATTGCAAAAATCTAGAAGAATTAACCTATCACAGAAGATTAAAATATTGGGACAATAAAAATGAAAACAATGAAAGGTCAATTGATGAAGATAATATATTGTTAGTGTCATAAATGATAAAAAAAAATAGTGATTTAATAAATTTGGGGCTAAAAGTCCAAGATAAGCCGATAAAAAGTATAGTAATTGAATGATTAATATCAAAAATATTAGAAGTCTTCACTTTTGAATTAAAAGACATAGGAAAAACCAATCTGGTCGAATATGAGGTCAGGACTGGTAATGCTGTAATAGCGACTGAGGCCTATTAGAATAAATAACCCAGAAACAAAAATGATGTTTGAAGAACATCTAAAAGAAATGATTAACTGTGGGTTGTTGAAAAAGAATCTGGTGAATTTGCATACTATTGCTTTCTGGTACAAAAGAAAAAGGAAGGAACTGACAAGCTACGAGCTATAGGAAATATAAAACCTCTTAACAAATATATTATAAAAGACAGCTATCCATTACCTATCATATGTGATATACTTGAACAAGCTGCTGGGCACGATTGGTATTTGTCCATTGATGTGTTTAAAAAATATTGGCAAATTGGTATCCGTGAAAAAGACTATGATAAAGTAGCTGTAGCTACGTCACTAGACATATTAAGATATACAGTGATGTGTATAGGCCTAAAGAATGCAAGTAAAACCTTTCAAAGATTGATAGATTAATTATTGGATGGTTATAAATGAAAATTCATTGCAGCAGCTTATCAGGATGACATAGAAAAATGGACAAATGGTAGCATGGAGGATCACCTAAACACTTTCATTGAATTAGCCAAAGTCTTTAAAATGCTGGCTTAACTTTTGTGGAGTATATCAGGGCGGCCCCCCAAAGTTCGGGTCGATGATCGCCATCGGATTGATAATTGATGTCGGATCGATAATTGAAATCACTCCTGCAGCTTATCAAGTAAATTAGGGTGGCCCTCCAAAGTCTGGGCCGATGATCGACCCATACTTTGGGGGGGCCGCCCTGATATACTCACTTTTGTGCAAAAAAGTGGTTTGTTCTATATAATGAATTGAATATGTACAGTTACATAATAAATAAAAAAGTGATCATGATGGATCCAAAAAGAGTTGAAAAGATTGAAAAATGGAAAAAACTGACCAATATAGATGAAGTTAGATCATTCTATGAAACTTTAAATTAATACAGAAGATTTGTAAACAATTTTCACAAACTGCCAAAGCTGTTAACAGACTTAACCAGAAAAGATACAAAATTTAAATGGAAAAAGGATGAAAAATTAGCATTCGAGACATTGAAGCTAAAATTATCTAAAGAAATAACTTTAAAAGGACCTAATTGGCAAGCTGCAAAAGACAATCAAAAGCCATATCAAATATATACAGATGTCTGTGATTACTCCGTAGATGTGGTACTTGAACAAGAAGATGATAAAGGAAAATTAAGGCCAGTATCATTCGATTCCAGAAAGTTGAACGAATATGAAAAGCATTATACTATAACAGAAAAGGAGTGCCTAGTGATTGTATTTGGGTGTCATGTAAATGAAAATATGTTGGTGGCACAGTTTTTAATATTTGGGTGATCATCAAGTGCTAGAATGGTTGTTCAACAAAGTAGAACTCAAAGAAAGGCTCATAAGATAGGTTTTATTACTTCAATCATTTGAATTTCGTGTATACTATAAATCGAGCAAAAAACACGGTAATGCAGATGGTTTGTTGCATTACCCAAATCCTCCAAGTCAAAATAATGGAACTGACAACGATTTTGTCGAAGGACTAATATATAAAGTTGATATGGAAAGCAAGAAAATAAATGATCTAACTTTATTAAAACAATTCTTGCAAAATATGACTTTGGGACTGCACATGGATACACGTGGCTTGCCACATCTAAAAAGAAAATTAAAGTGATATTGCTTAATTAGTGATATTGCTTAATTAGTGATAATCTGTATTTACAGTCAAGAAAAGAAGCACCGCCAAAACATGTTATAATAAATAGTGATGAAAAATATAGTATATTAAAAGCCAGTCATGAAGGTTTAGTACATGAAGATGAGCATAAAGGAATAACTAGAACTGTGAGAGCCATATTAATAAAATATATATGGAGCTCTGGAAGCATGTATAAGAATGCAAAACGAATCATACAGAGTTGTAAAGCATGTCAACAATGCACCACTAAATTACCACCACAACCTATTCACGTAATTGGTACAAATTAGATATTTAACAAAGTATTTATTGACTGTGTTGGGCCTTTACCACATACTGTGGCAAAACACAAACATGTGGTATTGACAATTGAAGATTTATCTGGATACATTGAGGAAAAAGTATTGGTTAGCAAAAATGCAAAGAACATTGCACAATTCATTTGGAAGGATATAGTTTTGTGGCATGGTTGTTTTACAATTTTAGTGTCAGATAGAGAAACTGAATTTAAAAACAAAATATTAGATGAACTTTTATCTCATATGAATATGGACCAACATTTTACTGCCAGTTATCATCCCGAGGCAAATGGTGGGCTGAACGTGTAGTCCAGAAATTTACTAGAATTATACATAAAATATGTGCCGAAAGCAAAATTGATGGCACTATACCTACGTAGTGCAATTTGGGCAATAAATACTACAGTAGGGGACTTGGGAAATTCGCCATTTCATTTGATGTATGGATGAGATGCAATTGCACCAATTGAAATAATTTTTGAAAATTATCATACGTATGCATCAAAGAAAGAATGGACTACAGATCAGTTGCTTGAATATCAAATGCAGCAAATAAAAGAATTGGTAACTGACCTCGACAAAGCAAGAAATGACCACGATGATATAAAATAGCATTGGAAAAAGTTTCATAATTGATGGGCCCAAGATAGGGAACTAATTGAAGTAAGTGACAGCCTGAGAAAGTTGGATTATTGATGGGTTGGACTCTATAAAGTTACAAAGGTAGGTGAACATGAACAATGTTACCTCGAAGAAGTAGATAGGATGAAGCTCCAGGACCCTGTAACTAGAAATCAAATCAAAAAATTCAAAATATATAAAAAGGATGGAGAAAATAAAAATAAAGAAACTAATATTGGTGAACAAGAAAAAATAATAAATGAAGAATTGAGAGACTTCGTGGATGAAGTCATGGGGGTCCAGCTTATGTTGGGAATTGATTAGTCGCACGTGTTATTAGTGTCGGGGCATTAGTAGCCAGGCCAGATCATAATATATAGTTAGTGAAATGATATGCGGTCATATGTAGTAATCAATGACATATTATCGAACAATGTAAAGTCAATAATGTGAAAGTTAACAATGTAATGTCGATTATGTAATCATGCATAACAAAGAAAGTAAATAAATATAAAGTTTGATCTTAACAATCAAATTCACCTTTGATTTTAATAAACTAAACCTGTTATAAAGTAATAGTACCGATGTACCAGTTTAGTTGAGAGACGTGGTAGAAGAGACTATTAAGGTGAAGGCAAAGTTAGATGAAGAAATCGAAGTGATAAACAAAGCGAGTGTAAAGAAATAAAACAAACCTCTGGGTAACGACGTTGAGTGCAACGTACATTCTTTAAGACCTTTAAGACTTTTAAGACAAATCGCTCTTAAAAGTCTTACCCCAAATCATCGTTAACCATAAATAATTAACTATAGTAATAGCTGCCGCAACAAATTTGGACCGGCAGATCCTCAATTTTGATTGGCTAACGGCCGAGGATCTTCAAAATTTTGGCCCACATTACAAAATTGTTTACTAAATTCCGGCCGTAATTAACTTTTTAATTTTTTTATTACAAAAATAGAAATTCTTAAAAAATAAGCCCGTATTATGGTAAAATTGACCAAAAACAATTTTCACTTAATGGGTGGCTATGATTTCATTAGTAAAATTATGAGTAATTCCGGCCTAATTTTTTGATCGTCGCTCTTAGCCAATCAAAATTGAGAATCTGCCGGTCCAAATTGTTACGGCAGCTATTACTATGGTTAATCCAAAAATAGACACTGCGGCACATACGTAATATCAGCTGACCAAAAATTGAAATTTCCGAAGGCCAAACTTTCCCGGGTTACACTATCGAGTAATCTCGAGATGTGCTTGGCCTTAGGCAGCCTCGTGTAATTTTTCTTTTACATTATCTCCATTTTTTATTATGCAAATCGACTTTCATTTATAATTGAAAATGTCAAAATTTACATGAACCTATTAAAAACTCATTTTTTCGAAAAAATTTTTAATATGAGGCACTCCATATGATTTAATGGATACATTTAACATAAGTAGTACAGCAGGGGCGCTGATGACACCCCTGCTTTGCTTGTATGATAACAGCTGTAAAAACAATTGTTAGGTATTATTTTGGTATTGGCCGAAAAGTATTACGAAATATGAGTCTTTGAGGTGAGTCACAAAAAGGCTCATCACAACTTCTGAAATTCATCCATAAAAAGTGAAACAATAAAAAAAATACACTATTAACTGCGGATTCTGCAAATTCAATAAATTAGGTAACGTACTGTACGTACGTACGTAAATGCATGGTAAACTAGCAGAATTTCTTCAATGCGCAGTCTGCACAGTAAAAAAACTTAGGTAATTCATCGTGAAACAACAAAAGTGTAACATTGATTACGTGTCACTATTGCTATATTTTATACAAATTTCTAATTTAAGAACTACGCATATTTATTTAAAGTATAAAATCTCATTCACTTAGCTAGCGGAAACTGTATATTAAAACAGTATTTATATTTTATTAACTCGATAAAAAAACTTCATTGTTCATAAATACAAAATAATCTCAGCTATAATTAGAGAAAAACATAATCACAAATAAAAAGAAACTAGAAATGTCTAAGAATAAAAATCTATTTGAGTTGAATTTGAATTCTTCGGAAGATAGTAAACAAAACAGTCTCGAATGGTGCTTCCAAAATGGCATAAGCACAGTCAGAGATAAAGAAAAGGAATTTGAATTTTATTTGAAATCCATTAAAGATGGTAATTACGAAGGACAAAATAATCTTGGAACCTGTTACAGATATGGCATAAACACGGCAAAGAATGAAGAAAAAGAATTTGAATGGTATTTAAAATCTGCAGAAATTGGAAATTCTCAAGGGCAATGCGATCTTGGTTCTTGCTATGAAAATGGCATAGGCACAGTTAAAGATGAAAAAAAAGCATTTGAATGGTATCTGAAATCTGCTAATAATGATAATTCAAACGGACAATATAGTCTTGGATGGTGCTATCAAAAAGGCGTTGGCACTGTTAAGGATAAAAAAAAGGCATTTGAATGGTATTTGAAATCTGCTGAAGGTGGCAATCCTCAAGGACAAAATGCTCTTGGATGTTGTTATATAGATGGCATAGGCACAACAAACAATGAAAAAAAGGCATTTGTGTGGTATTTGAAATCTGCTGAAGGTGACAATTTTCAAGGACAATGTAATCTTGGACGATGCTATCAGAAAGGCATAGGCACTGTCAAGGATGAAAAAAAGGCATTCGAATGGTATTTGAAATCTGCTGAAGGTGACGATTCTCAAGGACAAAATGCTCTTGGATCTTGCTATAAAAGAGGCACAGGTACAGATAAGGATAACGGAAAGGCATTTGAGTGGTATTTAAGATCTGCTGGAAGTGGCAATCTTCAAGGGCAGCATAATCTTGGACGGTGCTATAAAAAAGGCATAGGCACTGTTAAGGATGAAAAAAAGGCATTTGAGTGGTACTTGAAATCTGCTGAAGGTGGCGATTCTTTTGGACAAAATGCTCTTGGATATTGCTATAAAAGAGGTATAGGTATAGATAAGGATAATGAAAAAGCATTTGAGTGGTATTTGAAATCTGCTGAAAGTGGCAATGTTAAAGGACAATATAATCTTGGACGGTGCTATAAAAAAGGCACAGGCACTGCAAAGGATGAAAAAAAGGCATTTGAGTGGTATTCGAAATCTGCTGAAAGTGGCGATTCTCAAGGACAATATGAACTTGGATATTGCTATAAAAGGGGCATAGGTACAAATAAGGATAATGAAAAGGCATTTGAATGGTATTTAAAATCTGCTGAAGGTGGCGATTCTCAAGGACAATATGGACTTGGATGCTGTTATATAGGTGGCATAGGCACAGTCAAGAATGAAAAAAAGGCATTTGGATGGTATTTGAAATCTGCTGAAGGTGGTGATTCTCAAGGACAATATGGACTTGGATGTTGCTATATAGGTGGCATAGGCACAGCCAAGAATGAAAAAAAGGCATTTGAGTGGTATTTGAAATCTGCTGAAGGTGGCAGTTCCCAAGGACAATATTGGCTTGGATGTTGTTATATAGGTGGCATAGGCACAGTCAAGAATGAAAGAAAGGCATTTGGATGGTATTTGAAATCTGCTGAAAGTGGCGATTCTCAAGGACAATATGCTCTTGGATGTTGCTATAAAATAGGCATAGGCACTATCAAGAATGAAAAAAAGGCATTTGAGTGGTATTTGAAATCTGCTGAAGGTGGCGATTCTCAAGGACAAAATGGTCTTGGGTGTTGCTATGAAGAAGGCATAGGCACTGTCAAGGATGAAAAAAAGGCATTTGAATGTTATTTGAAATCTGCCGAAAGTGGCGAATCTCTTGGGCAATCTAGAGTTGGAAACTGTTATAACAAAGGCGTAGGTACAGCCAAAGATGAAGAAAAGGCATTTAGGTGGTATTCGAAATCCGTTAAAGATGATAATTCGAGCATATAATTTAATGTTAGAATAATTCTGCTATAACAATTTTTTGACTGTTAAATTGAAATATTTATGATTTGAAAAGTACAAACAATCAAGTGATAAATCACAATTGCAATTGTAACTAATATACTTAATGATTAGTGGGTGCGAATGCTAGTTCGGAAGAACGTAGACTAAGTAATTACGGCAATGAAATCTTGTGTGTAAAATTATCGAACAATGCAATTTCAGTAATTATTCATTGCAAATTAATAAAATATGTTGGCTAGATACGTACTATAAGTTTAAGATAACCGTAACACAAAACAATTCAATTGGTAAATTCGTTGGCAAAATAGATAGGAATATTACTCAAGTATCAAATACAAGTGCCTTGTTTATTATAATTGTCTTGCATAGAAAAATTCGTATTTTAACCCCTTTGCACTTGCAATAAGAAAAAAAAAGAGAAAAGCATCCGTCATTGAGCTTGATTAAGTTAGAACGCATGATTATCAGCCAATAAAAACGGAAACTAGATGGTTTAAACAAAGAATTATTCAAAATGTAATAAACTATCTTTAATAAAAATTTCTTTTAAATCTGATAATAACCTTAACATGAATGCTAATTAGTGAGAATTTTAGACTGTACCCTGCTTTGCAAAAATTAAAATTATGTTAACGAAATGATGTTCTTCGTTTCAACAGCCTTTAACTCATCTAGATCTTATTATTTCTTAAAATAATTATCATGTATTTTCAAGATTAATATTATAAAATCTATAATGATAAAATCAGATTAAAATTTAAATGTTTAGAATAAAACAAAAATCACATTATATTTACCTAAAGCATTAATAAGTTGAGATACATATCTGTTATTTAGCATCTTGATGAACAAAGTTGGTTTCCACATAGAATATTTAACTCTTCTATCTTTTTTGGTAATTATTTTCTTAAAATTTTTTGTAAGGTTCTTAGCAGTTGGCTTCTTTAATAACTACCACCCATAAGTTGATTTAGTAATTATATATAGAAATTGGTGTTCTAGACGCTATTTCTGGCCATAATTAATTAAATTAAGTAAAAGGCGTTTAACAACGTTATGAGAAATATTACAGAAGTGAAGTTTTCCAGTTGAAGCTTCTGATATAAATATACCTGATGCTTCTATATATGCCGTTTATTCGTTAATAACGATATTATTTCAAGTGTTACATCATTTTGCAAATGATTCTTTTATTTATCATGATAAGGCTAAGTCTGAAATTTGAGATTCTTATATTTTAGTATTTCAATTATTTTTGAATCATTAAAATGATTTTATCCAATTGAAAATATCGTATTGCAATCTTTTTAAAATTTTAATATGGACTTATTTACTTATTCACAAATAGCTATTCATATTCGAAAGAGATTTGCTAATTTATTGATAAACGATCCTGCGAATATTTAATGTTATATGATTTATTTAATTTCAAAGTTACTTTCCAGATCCTTCTTGAATTTAAATATCATAATAAAAGAATAAAAAATGAAAGAATGAGTTTTATAATATACTGTATGAAGTTTTAATAACAGATATTTATGATACTTTTTGATGAATTTGGAATATTTCATATTCATCCACCGAAAAATGTGAAACTCCAGAATTATTGTATGTAGATGCATCTCTAATTCTTTCATAGATGATACTCCGGCTATTATAGAGACAACGCCAGCTATTTCTTCTCATAGTAAGACCACTAAAAAATCCTAAGAGATCACGTTCACTACAAAGTGCTTCATCTGGATTTTTCACACGACTCAGGATAGACTTATTAATAGATCCATTTTTTAATAAAAAAATAAAGCAATGATTGCAATACTTCTTCTGATAAGTATCGTATTATATCCACCAAGAATTTCATCAGTGTCTTTAACTTTTACTACTATAACAATGTTTGCTTTTTTTTTACATAGATCCTAAAACGATTTAATATTAAAACCATCTCTGCTTCCACGGAGAAGTAATTTAAATTCATATGGATTATCTGCTACTGAATATATATCATTTTTATTATCTACCCATGAAGCAATTTCAGCTGCATGTGCTTCGTTAATGACTTTTGAAAAAAGGTTTGTAGATTTGGTTGGTAGCTTTTGTGATAAAATAACACGAGGTGGAAGGATTATTGATGTTATTGGTTGATTGAGAGCCATTAATCGAATTTTTATGTCATTCCAAAGAGTTTTTTCAAGTATTTGCTTATATGGTTTTACGTAATTGTAAATATCATCACCAGAGATTTGAAAGTAACGAATATGGGGCAAGCAATTTTGTAAAGTAGCCTTTAAGGTCATAAAATTTTCATTGGACCAACTTTTAGGATCAGATGGTAAGCCAGGATTTTGAGCAATTCCCCATTCAATGACATAATTCCAAATTTTCACTTCTTCCATTAGCAAATCATCACGCTTAATCAATAAGATTAATGCATTTTCTTGAAGCAATGTAAAGTCTTCAGAATCAAAAACCTTATTTGGGTATTTTACTATAATGTCATTGCACCAGTTTTGTAATTCTCGAAGCATATTATTTTGAAAACATTTTCGGTAAACGGGAACGAAATGTAAACGAAGCCAGTGAGCTTCTTTAATAAGATAAGCTTCTAAGAATTTAACCAACTCTTCAAGAAGAAACTCACAAGCAACTAACATAAGCTCATAAATAGTTGATGAATCAAGATTTTCCAATGAAATAATGCCTCCGTAAATATACCTTCATATAAAATTTATTATATCGTTAATAATTTTTTAAAAAAGTATAGCACCCAAAATGTTCGATAACTTACTTAATAATAATATCAAATAGTTGAATAGAGACATGCTTTAAATTAATCGTCTTAATGTTATCTTTATCTTTATTTGCATTTGCTAATTCTTTACGAAAATATAAAGACCGATATCTCAGAACAGCTGAATGCGCTTGGAATGCTTTAGCATCAAAAGATTCACCAACTTTTATGATCACATTAAAATCTTCATTATCGTCAAGAAGCTCAAGGTAATTATCTAAAAGTTTTTCAAGGAATTTCACTGTCATCATGTTATAATTAAAAGCTTGTTCAATAAATAAGATAATCGCACCCACCAAATGATCTTGCAGGTGATTTGATATAACAGTTGATCCAAAGGATATTTAATTTGATTAGCTAGAATCTGCGCAGAGTTTGTGTGGTGCGGGAGTGGTCCGATGTAGTGAAAAATGTCTAAAAATTTTTTTAAGAAATATTTAAATTTTTAGATTCTTGATTATTGTTATGGCGGTTTGCAAAAAGGTATGACCTCTGCAGATCATGATGTCATGAAAATCAGATTCTTGGAGAATTAAAATATAGACGTTATTGATTGAAAATTATGATAAATAGGGAGTTAAAATCTCAGAAATTTTTCCGCTATCACGAAATCACAGAGTCACACCTTTTTGCAAACCGTTATAATATCCTCAAAAATCATTTTTATTATAAAATCACAAATTTTATACTTATTTTAAAATTGTTCTCAAGTAAGAACAAGTTTAGCAATCTTATTAAATGAAATACTTTATTAAAATAGAAATTTTATTGTAAGTTCTGTTATAATATATTTGCAAATCAGATTTTAAGTCAGTAAAAAATTGTAATACTATAAAAAAAGACGGGATTATTTTATAGATTTGATATGTTACAAGAACTAATTAATTAAGATATAAACAGAATAGTTAACGGAACTATACTATATATTTTTAAATTAAAGATAAATATATAATAATAGCAAATTATAAATTAATAATTTTTTTTATAATATTATAAAATATATAAAATATTAATAAAATTATAAAAAAAAGTAGCAAAATATAGTATTTTTGTACTTGTTTAACAAATTATATAATTCTAAATAATAAGTACTAAAATTTTAAAATTTTGATAGAATAAATACAATTATAACAAAAAAATTTATTAAAGTTATATAATTAGCTAATAAATTCTACTTAATTTTATATTATTTATATAGTTTAAATGAAGATTTGTATAAGAACAGATAATTTATTAGGCTATACAAAATTTAATTAATTTGTTTTCATAACCCGGCTGGGTCAAAATTTGAAAACTTCTAAAAAAAAATTTTATATGTTTTAATAACTTATAATTATTTCAATGCATTACAACCAGTGTTCAAAATTTCAGATCTAAATACTGTTCTCATAGAACAGTGCAATAGATGTAGGTGATCTCAAGGTACAATTTTATGTTCACAAAAAAAAAAAAAAAAAGAACAGTAAATTAGAAAATATATACTATCGCTATAGTTCGCTATAGTTTTATATATTTAAACAAGAATAACTTAACCAAATTTAATAAAAATTTTTATAACTTTAAACAAGAATAACTTAACAAAAGCTTATAAAATTTTTTAAATAATTGTTACAAACATGTAGAATTAATTTAAAAAAATTTATTAAGTTTGATTAAGTTTTTTTAAGTTATTCTTGTTTAAAGTTTTTAAAAATACTTATTAAAAAATATTTACTTGGTTTCTATTGATTCAACTCTATATACTTATGAGAACACTATTATTATTTTACTGTTCTCGAAAAATTTTTGATAGTGAACAGTAAAAAATTTATACTGTGCACAAATTTATAATAGAGTTCTCATGAGAACTCTAAGAACAACTAATTTCGAACACAGATTACAACCTAAATTTTTTTATTGAAAGTTGTGATTACTATATTAAATTTCTAAGCAATACATAAAAATTTAGATTAAGAAAACAATCAACTACTTAAAATGTTTATAATTAATTTAAATAATATAAAACCTCTATAAGTGTACCTTTCAAATACAGTTCAAATTCAGGCTCAAATATTTACATGACCATTATAAATGCACTTTTCTTTATTATTTTCTAAGTGCATGTTATTAAAGTTGACCCCAAGAGCATGCATTTACTGTATATAACATTATACTTTTTGATATTTCATAAATTCAAAAAAAAAAGTAAAAAAAATAAAAATAAAAATTTAGAATAAAAATTTAGAATAAAAACAATATACAAATATTAATTGCGGGAAAAAGAGGACCATCAATAGAAATTTGTCGAATATATTAACAAATAAAAGCAGTAACAAAAGGAGTATCAGAAAATTGATGTATCTGCATTTCCACTTATGGTTTCAAAAAATTTAAATTCATCTGACGAAGCACTATTTTTTTACTCTACTTAAAATATCGAAATCTTTTTTTCGTAGCATGATTAATTTGGGTGAGATTTAATTTATCCTTGTTAATCTTTAATGGCCAAGCTATTTAAATGTTCTTCTAATTGTGAAAGTTCAGTTTGTTGATCGAGAAAGATTTGTAATTCCTCTTTAGTTAGGTTACCTCCTACTAAAATTTCTTGATAAGCTTCTATTTTACCACTTAGCTTATCTTTTTGGGAAAGTTCGGTGGCTTGCTCTTTTTGCTGATGGGTTGTTAGTAGTAAATCAATTATATGAGCAAAACTTCCTTCTCCGGCCTTTTCTTTTAAATTTACCATTAATTTCTCAAATCCAGTTTTTTGATTGCGAACTTGTGGGGCCAATTCTTGGTATTTGAGACGAGTGATTTCTTGCTTTAGTTCAAGAAAATTATAAGGATTATTTGGGTTAATTATACTAGATAAATCCTTCAGAAATTCATGAAAAATATTTGTTGCTTTAGCTTCTGGTCTAAGCCAATCTGAAGTATACTTAAATTCTTTAGTTTCAGTTGGTAAATACTCTAAACCTTTTTCAACATCCGTAGCTCGAATATCAAGATATTTCAAATTATTCATATTTTGCAAAGATTTTAAACTACCATAGAAACGATTGTAATCATTTTTCTCAATCCTTTCTCTAACATCATTACAGAAAAGTAAATATTCTAATTTAGTAAAAGAAGAAAAGCAATCTATATCCTGACTATTAAAATTATTGGTGTGCAATTTCAGAATAAGCAAATTTTCAGGATTAAAAGCAGATAAATCAATATCAATGAGTTGGTTATAACTGGCGTCAAATTCTCGAAGCTGATTCAATTTTGGCAAATTTAATAACCTAATTCTATTACAATAACAATGAATCACTTCTAGTCTTTGACAATCTTTAAGGTTTAAACTAGTTAATCCATTATTAGAACAATCAAAATAATTTAAGTTAATAAAATCAGTTAGTTCTAGTTGATCCTCCAAATTTTTACTGCTGATATCTAAATAGGTTATTTCTTTTCTATTTTCTATCGGATAAATTTGGTCTAACCATTCTTGGGCGTTTACCATAGTGTCTTTAATATAATCAAGATTTTTGAAATAAACTAAATTGTAGTGCTATGTAAATTTTCAGAGTGCGTGAATGATAGTTACTAAATTATCAAAAATTTCGTTCAAACAAATTCGCAAGATTGTGAGAATATATCCGTAAGGAAAATATTTTCTGATTAATAAAGAGCGGCAAAAATTTCTCCAAGAGGTACAGTACGTACGAATGTACGTAGCTGTTAAAGCGGATGAGTAAGAATTACGTACGTACGTACGGTACGTAAGTTATGCAAATATATATATATATATAGTACTGTTGATGTTTCACAAATTTAGCCATTATGTGGCTATGAAGTACAATTATGCAAATATAACTCGATTAACAAATTCTTTAGTAGTTGGCCTCTTTAATGGATTACTTTTAATAAATTTGTATGTAAATTATATAGCAATTTGGTGTTCCTGGAGCAATCTCTGGCCGTAATTCATTACTGTAATAAAGAAATGTTTAACAGCATTAATTGAATATTACAGAAGGTTTTCTAGTTGAAACTTCTAATATAATTATATCAGATACAATTGTACGCCACTTACCTGAATCTGAAATTTGAGGTTTTTATATTTAAGTATTTATTTTTTAAAAAAAAAAATCTTAAAAATCTTTAAAAGAGTATTCAGATAAACAAGTTATTCAATAATAAACATAATTTATACCAATTGTTAAATGAACGTTTAAAAGTGATTTCTAATTTATTAATGAGCGATCCCACGAACACTTAATGCTATATTATTTATTTAAATTTCTATGAAAAAAAAAAATGAAATCTATAATAGCTGTAGTTAATTACGATATTTTTTATGAATTTGGAAAATTTCATATTCATCCACCAAAAAACGTGAACGTCCATCATCATTGTATGTAGATGCATCTCTAATATATATGTAAAGAGGTTCAACACAGTAGCAAGTCCCTTTATTTCCTTTCATAGAAAATCCTTTAATAAATCCAAAAGCTTCACGATGATTACCAATTGCGTTTTTTGAATCTTTTATACGATTTAAAATAGATTTTTTAATAGATCCATTTTTTAATGAGAAAATAAAGCATTTATTGCAATTCTTCGTTCGATAAGTATCGCTATATTCCCATCCAATAGGATTGAATCCACCAAGAATTTCATCAGTGCCTTTAACTTTTATTACTACAACTATGCTTGCTTTCTTATTACATAAATTCCAGAACGATTCAATATTGAAACCATCTCTGCTTCCACGGAAAAGTAATTTAAATTCATAGGGATTATTTGCCGCCGAATATATATTATTTTTATTATCGATCCATGAAGCAATTTCTGCAACATGTATTTCATTAATGATTTTTGAAAATGATTCTACAGATCTTGTTTGTGATAAAATAATACGAGGTGGAAGGATCGTTGATGTTATTGGTTGACTGAGAGCCATGAGTCGAATTTTTATATCATTCCAAAGACCTTTTTCGAGTATTTGTTTATATGGTTTTACACTATTGTAAATACCATCACCAGAAATATGAAAGTAACGAATAAAAGGTAAGGAATTTTGTAAAGTAGTCTTTAAAGTAATAAAATTTTCATTAGACCAATCTTTAAGATCAGGTGGTAAATCAGGATTTTGAGCGATTCCCCATTTGATGATACAATTCCAAATTTTCACTTCATCCATTCGTAAATCATCACGTTTAATCAAAGAGATTAATTCATTTTCTTGAAGTGATGTAAAATCTTCAGATTCAAAAACTTTATTTGGATATTTTAAGGCAATTTCGTTGCACCAATTTCGTAATTCTTGAAGTATTTTATTTTGGAAACATTTTCGGTAAACGTAAATCAAATGTAAACGAAGCCAGTGAGATTCTTTAATTAAATAAGCCTCGAGGTATTTAACTAATTCTTCAAGAGAAAATTCACAAGCAACAAGCATGAGCTCAAAAATAAATGCTGAATCAAGATTTTCCAAAAAAATTATGCCTCCGTAGATATATCTTTATATAAAATTTATTAATATCGTCAATTATGTTTTTTTTAAAAAAAGAAAGATATAGTAAAGTATTCATAACTTACTTGATAATAATATCGAACTGTTGAATAGATACATGCTTTATTCTAATCATTTTAATGTTATTTTTATCTTTACTGGTGTTTGCTAATTCTTTACGAAAATACGAAGATCTATATCTCAGAACAGCTGAATGTGCTTGAAATATCTTGGCATCGGAAGATTCACCAACTTTTATGATTACGTTAAAATCTTCATTATCGTCAAGAAGTTCAAGATAGTTGGTTGAAAGTTTTTCAAAAAATTTTACTGTCATCTTATTATGCACGTACACGTAAATAAAGGTTCGCGAGAAAAATACGGAAATAAAGTAAATTGATTTAACATCAGAACATTAAATATTTGTTTATATTATCGTAAAGTAAATAAAGTGATCGTCTGTGTTACACAAACAGTTGACTTGATTTAAGTCGGAATTTAGTATCGTTAAAAACTAGAGGCTAATTAACTAAATTGTTTATATGAGCGCTGTTAAATAGAAAAGGGGGAGATCTCCTTTTTAAATCTGGTCAATTTGACCAGAATTAAAAAGATCTCCCCCCCCCCCCTTTCTACTGAATAGCCCCCATATGTTTATTTTAAGGGATCATCGCCGTACCGTATGATTTTAATGGATTTAAAACACTGGATTACAAATGTTTATATAAAATTAATGATGAGTTTGTGATCCTAATCGTTATATATCAGGCTTTGATCAATTTATTATTATTCGGACGTGAATTACTTATATTATTTATAAATTTTTTTTTCAAATATTTGTTAATTTTCAAAGAAATTATATTACGCTGATGCTCTATTTTATTCATTACTTCATTACTGTATTAAAAAAACTAGATATATTTATAAATCTATAAATGAAGCTAACATGTCTAATGACTAAAAAAAGAAAAAAAAGGAATTTACAGAATTTAGAATTTAGCATTCGACAACAATTTCTTCATATGGTACTACTGTAACATATTTTTCCACTTTTCTAACATTATCATCCACGTCCAAATTCAATTCCCAATATCTGTTTACTCCCACGTAATTCAAACTTCTTTTTCGTTTGTAAAATTTGATTAACGCTTTGACTTTTTTCTTATTACCAATGTCATTAATTATCAGTCTTTTTAAAGGTGCATAACAATTTTTGAGTAAAGTATCAATAAATGAATTTAAACAAGAACTCCTTAAGTTAAGATATTGCAACGTTAATGGCAATATTTTTGCAAACTGCATAACATGTTCATCATCCAATATTTCATCAATACACCATGAACACCCTAACGTGAGGAATTGAAGTTTTTGTAAATTACTGACAAGATCTAAGAGTTGTAAGGAAAACTCAATACATGTAATGTCGAGATATGTAATGTTCGGACAGAAGGACTTGAGTGATTCTACTAATAATGAATCTTCTATAATCATCGCATCTAATGATTCAAGCTTTAGTCGTTGTAATAATTCTCCAGACTTTTCAAAAATTAACGTAATTTCCGATGCATCAATCTCGCAAGTAGCTATCTCCAAAGTTCTGATTTTATGATCAAGTATTTTCAATATTTTCCTATGATCACTATATCTGATGCGAAGAATTTCTAGATTTTCGCATTTCATCAGCATCTTGAACTCTGAACTATAACCACAACCTTCTAATATAACCTCACGTAATGAATGTTTTTGACTCTCTAAAGCCGAAATAATGCCGTGGAACTTTTTAGGAAGGTCACCACCATTCATACAGAATTGTCGAAGTTGTTCTTGTGATTTAATAATACGTATAATTGCATGAATTACTTGTGGATCATAATGAGGATAAAATTCATAAATTTTCATAGCACTAATCTTTGTAGTATTATTTGCAAAGATATTTAATATTGCAATGGCATTTTCGCAGTTGAATTCTGATATTACACCTAAGGTCAAATCTTGGAGTTTAGAGAAAAATTGTTCATTTCGTCCTAACGAGTGAAAGATCTCAGAATTAATTTTTCCAGTAATTTCGCTAGGTTCAGAAAAATACATATCAAACTTGTGCAAAGAAGTGCCACTCTCAATAAATAATTTAAGTAATAAATTACTTATGTGAGATATCAATGGACCATTATATGGTTTAGAACAAGTAAGCTTTAATTCAATCCATTTTTTAACGTTAAGTTCCAGATAAGATAAATCGAGAGTCTTTAGAAATCTTGAATAATCAAATAATGTTTTAGAAAATTCTACATTCAATCCGTATTCTTTTAAAGTTGATTTTTCGGTTTCATCAAGAGAAGAAAAATAATTAGAAATAAACAACGGATTTTGAAAGAATAAAAATGGTCCTCGCCAAAGAATAGGTATTGAAATTTTACACCAATGTCGGTTTACAAGTGCACATGAGTATAAGGAATAATGAAAGTCATCTTTTATATTATTAAGGATAATTTCCATTAATTCGGGCATACCGCCCGTAAATATTTTTGATGCCATGAGAAAAAGTGAATTTTAGGAAATTTGTTATTGTAACAGAGGCTATATATAGAAGACTGGTTACTCTATTTGGAATGTGATCATTTAAGATCAGTCAAATTTAAAGACGTATATATATATGAATTAAAAAAAATTGTAGAAATATTGTCGTAACTGTTACTTATACTTGCGTCATACGATCTACTTTAAAAACCAGGTTGACGAGTTTTTTATATTAAGGTAATTAAATTACGACCTTATTACGTCATTATCCTTATTACGTATATATGAATCAGGTGCTTGAAATTTTTAAAAGGAGTTAAAAATAATAATTAAGTTGAAGAATACCTTAATTGATTAGAGCACTGAACAAATTTATATACGATTATATAAATCCTATAAGGTTTGATTTGCTTTTCAAATATAACGATTCATTGAAGATCATACTTATACGTACAGTAGTATAAAGTTGCATAAGAAAATTCATTTTGTGTTTGAATTTAATTTGATCGATAACTAATCAATAAATTGATAATTTATCGCTTTTTACAGAATAACGCGGCAAATAATGTTTTTGAATCCTGCATATGATTATTGTTTAAACAATGTAGTATACAGAATTTCAACAAATGATTTTTTGTTTGCCCTATACTATCATTGTTTTATCGCTGTTTTCGAACTAGTGCGATCAATGAATTTGTGAATCCCATGAATCCTTGTTAAACAATTGTAACATGCAGGATTAATGGGGTTCATAAAATTCATTGATCAAAACAAACGATCAAACTCAAAAACATTATTGTCGCACTATTTGCATTATTAATCTGTGCTCGGTTTTTTATTTTGTGATGATGATCGCTGACTTGGTCCAATCAGATTCGTACTCCCACACTTAGTATTCGTACCTCTCAAGTAAAAATAAATTTTTCAAAATTTTGAGTTAAGACATCTCGACAAAATGAAACAAAATTCAGTAAAAGAATTTTTTTATTTGAATTATATAGATTACTGTAATAGAATTCATATAGAGATTTTTATCGAATTTGGTCGAGTGATTGTCAAGATATCTTCGTTTAAAATTTGAGAAAAATTTGGCGCAGTTTCTATTTGCCAGTGTTTTGATTTTTAAAAAATTTTAACAAAGATATTTCGATAGCCATAGAATCAAATTCAATGAAACTTTTTTTCTTAAATTTTAAAAATCCATAGAATTCAAATAAAAAAAAACTTTATTATATTTGGCCAAGTGGTTGTCGAGATATCTTCACAACGAAATTTGTGGTGCAGCTCTTATTTTGACGTGTTTTTGATTTTTTTTAAACATTGAGCGAAGATATCTTGACAAACATTTAACTAAATTCGGTAAAATTTTTTTATTTGAATCTATGAATCCATAGAATTCAAATAAAAAATGTTTCATCGAATTTTATTAGATGGTTGTCAAGATATCTTCACTCAAAGTTTTAAAAAAAATCAAAACACTTGTCAAAATAGAAGATGCGCCAAATTTTTCTTAAAATTTGACGAAGATATCTTGGCAACCACACAACCAAATTCGATGAAATTTTTTTTGCTGAATTCTATGAATTTATAGAGTTTAAATAAAAATTTTGCTGGAGTAGGTCTAGTTGTTATCGAGATATCTTGACTCAAATTTTAGAAAATATTTTTATCAAGAAGTATGATCGTCATCACGTAATCAAAACCGAGCACAGATTATAATACTGTAATAATGCGTATTTATTATGCTTCGCCTCGGCAATTACAATTCACGAGACATATAAAGTATGGAAATATCACAAGCAGCCGTCATAAATATTGGAAACAAGGAATTTGCAATGGGCCTTACAATTGTATGCGTATCAAGGATTCGTACTCTTAATGAACCTTTTTCGATAACTTTTTTTTTTTTAATAGATTATGATGGAATAAAAAGATTACTTTATTTATGAATTTATTATAAAATGTAATGTTACTAAATAATAACAATCCATAAATGTTAAATACTACGTTAAATTTAATTCTAAATGTATAACCTAATAATTAAGACTCCAACTTATAAAAACGTCGCCGTTTTTCTGGTAGCAAACAATTTTGAATATATAACTTTTCGAATAATTAATTATTCTCGAATCGGTGCGGCACTGAGTAGGCTCAATTACCGGTAGTTACTTTACCGGTCACAGTGTCAACAAAAACAAATTGTGACGAACCGTTGCCAAAGATCAAAAGCGGATTTCCTTTTTGTGGCCCCAGAGGATTACGTAAATTGACGGTCGTATAGGGTTCTTTGAATCCAGCTGCTTCTTTAAGCTGATTGGCACGGGACAAATCCATCGGCCACTGGATTACTACGTCCTCTAACAATGGCGCATCAACTAGTTCTGGCTTGCCGAATTTGCCGGGGCTGATTTCCTTGATAATGACTGTGGAATTGTTTACATTCTGAAATTTCACGGTCATTTCGTTAATTTTGTCGGGATCTGTCGTAGGTCCACCTGTAGCCTTAGCATCGGATTCATACAATTTCGCATCCGGGTATTGCTCGGTCACGATGGACACTGCGGTATTGACACGATCGTTGAAGGTTAGAGTTGTCATTCTTATATTCTCTTGTATTTTTTTTGAAAGTGCTGAGAGTTTGAAATTGTTTAAAAAACACTTGCTATATTTATAAATTTTCTATGGTTTATAAATTCATTAAAAGGTTTGTAATACTCATCGGTATTTATTAGATTCGACTCTAATATGTAACGTGTCATTGAAATTACACAAATGTCAATGAATAATATGTGTTGATGTACTGTATTATGATTATAACGTATTACAACAATGATCAATGATTGGATCTGAGATTAGGGCCTTAGCGTTGCCATCCTGAAAAGTAGTGTTTAATATGTATTTTATGTTACATCTAAATTTGCCAATGGAGAATCTCAATGGGGTCATTAGAGCTCAATGAATCAATAGAGCTCAATTGATACTTATCCAATGAGCTCCATTCAACCTCCATTGACTTTTTTTTCTCAATGGATAGCAATATTGCGAAATTTTCAGGTTGACAACGCTAGGGTGGTTATCAAAAGTCAACATAGGCTGGAATCACATGTGTGAACAATTTCCCCTACGTGCTTAGTTAGAGTTTGGGACCGGCTTTCTTTCATAGCTTTTCTGCGCTCCAACTTTTGTTTATTATCATCATTTCCATACAATAGTGAATGCAAGTCAGTTTTAATAATCTGGTTGGTAATGTAACAGACATTTGTGTTTTAATCAATTTAACGCGCTCTTAAAATTTGTGAAACGTAAATTTGGTTTTGTGTTTTATTATCTAATATTTACACATTGTAACTTTCGATTAGCTAATGTAAACCGATTGCCCGGGTAACTTATTAGTACCCTAGCCATGTGAGATTCTACTCGTGCTCTGATTGGACGAAATTAACGATCTTCAATAAAAATATATTTTTTTGCGAAATATATCAGTAATTACCTATCTAAAATCGATGAAAATCTTTTATTTAAATTATATGTATTCATGGAATTAAAATAAAAAAATTTATTGATTTTTAATAGGTAGATACTGAGATATATTCGCTTAAGTTTGGAAAGAACAGCCATATTTTTGTTTTGATAATCCTTTGTTTAAAATTTTTTTTTGAATTTTAAACAAGGATATCTCAATAACTACCTATCTAAATTCGATGTAATTTTTTTATTTTGATTCTATAATTCATTAGAATTAAAATAAAAATTTTTGTTGATTTTGGATAGGTAGTTATAGAGATATCATTGCTCAAATTTGTAATGAACTTAGCCGCAGTCTTTTGATAATCGTCTAAATTTTTTCGAACTTTAAACAAGGATATCTCGATAACTACCTATTAAAAATCGATAAAAATTTTTTATTTTATTTCTATTGATTCATAGAATTAAAATAAAAAATTTTCATCGATTTTAGATAGGTAGTAATTGAGATATCCTTGTTTAAAATTCAAAAAAATTTAAACAAAGGATTATCAAAACAAAGAAATGGCTGTTCTTTCCAAACTTTGAGCGAAGATATCTCATTAACTACCTATTAAAAATCGTCAAATTTTTTTTTATCTTAATTCCATATATACATAAATACATATAGGTAGTTACTGAGATATCTTCGCTCAAAGTTTGAAAAAATATATAATATTGTTATTGAGGATCCAATCAGAGCCGAGTAGAATCTCACATGGCTAGGGTACTGTACTTAGTGATTGGCGTCGTAATTCAAATCGTGAATGTAGTAATGTAATAATTATTTACTACAAAAAGTAGTAATTGTACTACATGTAGTAAATATTATTACATGTAGTAATTATTATTATATATAATTTTTATTACCACAAGTAGTAAATATT